>JAIPRK010001531.1:0-58270 GCA_025469195.1 Chaitophorus viminalis
TGATGAATTCTATGGAACTTTCTCTATAAACTTCATATATAATTAACTATACTGCACCAACCCAGAAAATGTAATAAATAAAATAATACTGTGTCTCTTAAAGAGGACACTGGGTCTGAAAGGGTTATTATACTTCTAGTATAGATTATATTATGAATATATTTCTTATAAAAGTAAAAAAAAAAAAAAAAAAACAAAAACATAATTTAAAGGATTTTTCTTCTTTTACCGTGTCGTCAACTGTAGCGAATACGTGTTTTGAAATAATTCTTCAAATATACCAACACGATACTGCTGGAAAAAAAAATGTAGGTAATTGAACAATGTAATCTTTTAAACGTATCGTCTACGTCTTGTCGACAAAACGTGTACGCTCCCCATATAAGACGACAACAATACGCACACATTCGGCAGTAATATTCGGTAAACAACCCGAAAAATAATCGAACCCGATGAGCAAATCTGAAAAATGGTGTGTGATAATAAAACACACATGTTGAACGTGTAAGGTTCAACCGGTCAGACTAAGGATTAACCCACCATTTGGTCGTTCGACCGTAACATATTAATATCGTACGCACTCATTTTTTTTTTTGTTATAGGTACCCCGCTCGTACAAAACCCCTTAAACCTCAGAGGCATCACGATGGCCACGTGTACAGTATAATATTTTATATTTTATACGATTATTCATTTATATAACACCTACATAATTGTATCTACGTTCTTCGTCGTTGCACTAGGCGCACGAATATAATACGCATTGTGCGTGCGACGTTACCGCGTGAACGATGATTACATTGAACCCACGGCGGCGGGTGCGTGTTATGCTTAACGCGACGTTTAGCCGACATATTATCATCATTTCACATTTCACGGGAATAACAGCGACGCACTTGGTCCGAGCGTAAACTGGAGGACCATTATTATTATTATTATTATTATTATTATTATTATTATTATTATTATTATTATTATTATTATTATTATTATTATTAATGTGTATACGTTTTGCGTTGGGAAATACGGATTATTCGTAGCCCTTTTTTCCTTCCTTCACGGACCATACGTCCTTACGACATCATTTTGCCCGCTGTGAAGCACGCTGGCCTTTGTCAGTATATTATAGGCAGTGCTGGATTAAGGGCCAATGCCGTCCAGGAGCAAATATTTTTTGCGCCCTTTACCAAAAAAATAAGGTTTTAATTAACACAAAATAAAAAATCCTAGGTTCTATGTATAAGTAAAAAAAAAGAAAAAATTAGGTATAAAATAATTTGTAGAAAACTAATTTTATTTACTATTTTATTTATTATTATTGTTGAAGTAGTGTAATAAAAGTAGTGTAATTATAATATTTATTAATACGCATATTTACCGATTATATTCTGGTATTTTCTTTAATCTTTAACATCAAGACTGATATTATAATTCTTTTTCTAATCTTTAATTCTTAGATTAATTATTAAAATATTTTTTTATTTTTTTATAGGGGCAATTTTATTTTAGCTGCCCCAGAGCAAATGATATTTTTGCACCTACATTAATACATTAATAATAAATATATAGGTAGTCAAAATCGATGTAATTAATTCCAATTTCATACGTTTCATCGGTTATTCAGTTGAAATGTTAAATCTTCATGGGAAGAAGAAAAACTGTGAAGTTTTAAAACTAGTTAATAATAAATAAAAATATATAGTAGGTAGTTAAAATAGAAATCTTCCAAACATTTAATATTAAACTAATAAAGCTATGTACATTGTACATACGATGTAATAGCTTAAGGACACAATATGCTATTAGTTTTTGGTAGGTAGTTACGATTAGCATTAGCGCAATGGTATGCATTGATAGCTGTCAAAGTTTTTTTTTTGTACCGAGTGTAGTTTACAACTTGCGTCCAATATATTCAATACTCTAGTACCTACACATTTCAGACATGCCAGTATTGTTAAGCCTTGAGTGATGTATTTTGTTGATAGCCGCAGTCGTAAATAATACTCATTGTCATCAGTCATCAGTATAGCGAAGGATATTTCCGACTTTTTCATATAAAATTTTATTTCGACCATATTCAATTTAGATTTTGTTGCAAGTTACACTTACATTTATTTCGACGAATATACATCTATTTAATCTTTTTCATCAACGTTTTGGAATCTAAATATATTTTTGAGGAAAACATTTTAACATACATTTTGATGTAAATAATAGGAGAATAATTTGTTTTTTCAAAAATATTTGTACACAAATTTTTGTTTTCCGTCCTTGGAAAGATAAAGTTTAAGATAAAGTAAAATGAAAATAGTAGGTACTTATAGTAAGTATGTACTTTTTAAACAACAGTAATTTGAATTTTTTTCGAGCTAAATCCAAAATAAAACCACAAAAATACAACAAAAATTAAAATTGAAAAATAACTTTTTATTTTGAATTCAGAACTATAATGCAAGAAAAAACAAATCGTATTTTTAAACCGAAAATTTAAATTTTTATCGCGATCGACAAAACGTTAATATGGATCTTATAGTACAATAGTTATTACCTCGTTCATTACAATAATATGTACCTATTATTGAAATAATAAAAATAAATAACTATATTTAATTTTTTAATTGGTAAATATTTATTTTTATAGGAGACGCAGGAAAATATATCGTTGTATAAGGATTGTGTGCATGATATAAAAGTTCGGGAATTATTGCTGATAAAGGAGCAAAGTTTCGTTGGCAACGTAAAATACAACACCTTGGCGACAACAGCTCCCTCTCATTTTGCCCGTTTAAGGTGGTTGTGAACGGAGCATCTGCACCGCGGCCCGCCCTGCGACGTTAGCCCAACTTGATTCATCACTGAGAACATTTTTTAAAGTTTTCTCTTTGGGTATATTGAAGAAATTAATTAACTCTAGTATGATCTTCACTTCATATTTTAATATTGAAAAATCCCTCGCTGAAAATATCAACATTTGTAAAATACTTGTACAACATAGTGAAAATATCGGCATGTTTCAATACAGGCATCTAATTAATGTTCAAACAAGGATTGCCTCGTTTACTGTAGCGAAGGATGGGAGAGTAGAAAACTGTCGAAAAACAAAATTTGCACGGGACTTTATAGTCACTTGGATTATTATTTGAGATCACATAATATGTATTTATTATCAATTATCATATAATTTATCTTGAAGAATAAGGAATGGAATCGAGTATATACTGTTATTAAATAAAGTACATTTTTATTCAAATACATTCATTCACAAAAATAGCAAAGACGATAAGAACATAATTGTCAATAATAACAAAACGATTTTCTCTTAAAAAGCTATTCAAACATTGAAGAATACAAAATAACACCAATATTATCTGTAGCTGTCAGTCAGTCATGACAAAATGTATGGTAATAAGTTTTAAAGGTTTAAATATATTTTAATATAATTAACACCAACTTAAATAGAACTTATTTTTTGTATGAATAAATAATATTAATAATAATAAACACTATTTTAATTTTAATATCAATCTTTATGGCACCATGACAATGTTACATGTACATAATACAAGTACAATTAAATAATAATAAAATTATATAATATAAACAAAAACAAAATATTTACTATCTTAAATCATCTACAGTAAAAAAGAAATTATATAGTATAATAAAATAAATATCAAAATAAATATAAATATTACTATGAATCAAAAAAATCGTTTGACGATTACAAATGACAATACAATATATTATATTATATAGTATACATATATTATTTTTAAATACAAAACGAAAAAAACATAAATACATTTTTTAATATACGAAATACAAAATATAAATATTTGTAAAGAATAACTTTTAATTAAGTAGTGTGTGAGTGTGTGTGTGTGTGTGTGTGTGTGTGTGTGTGTGTGTGTGTGTATGTGTATGTATGTGTATGTGTGTTTGCGTAACAAACACTGATACGTTTCTCTCACTTTTTCGTCAAAAACGATTGGACCAACAAAAACCGTCGTCTTCCGACGACTAATATAATAATAAAATCTCATAATAAAAAAAAAAAAAAAAACCCGTATTATTAAATTCATATAAAGAGCTTGAGTATATTACTTTGACTACCGCTGACTGAACACAATTTATTGAGCACTACTTAATTTACACAACATTTTGAGACCCTCCACCAAATACCAGTAGTATTGTAAAATGTGTGGAATATAATGATTAACACGTCAATAACAAAGTATGAGCGACTTTATGATAGCAATATGTAGAATGTATTGCGAGTACCCATTGTGCGTTTCAAAAGTTATTATTTATCGATTCAACATGACGCTCTATACTTTCTGTTATATCATGATAAATTATTTTGAAATTTATTAATTTTTTTCTTTATGCTCGCAATCAGTAGACATAATGAGATATGAATTATGAAAAGTAATAATATGGAAAAAATAAAATAAAAATAAGTACCATCACACATTTTTTAATCAATTCGGATGTGTTTCAAAATTAATTTCGTCATAACATTTTATAAATACATTTCATTAATACAACCAATCGATAAAACACAACACTAAATGGACGCGACATTTTTCGTCAAAAATAATACATTGATATAACAAACGGCCTACGCTACTTACATTTTCTAGACGATTGAGCATTTTGCACGCTATTCAAGTATGTTAGGCGTGCATATCCGTAGTAAATAATTAATTATTTAATCAGTTAATAGCAATAGTAATAAAAACGTAAAAAACAATACACTCTTGGTGGGGAGAGGGTGCTGTACGTGTAACATACTTTCGTAAAAGCAAGGAAAAAAAACATTATAATAATAATAGAAATAGTATCACATCGTCGTGTATCGAAGAGTGTTTTTATTACTAGGTAAGAACAAACATCAATTCTGAATGGCCTTCTATGACTTGGCCATTTCCGGGACGTTCTCACACTGAGTGGACGGGGGCCCGCAGCCGACGACGTCCACTACAGCGGCCGCCGGTTGGACGGTAACCACGGGTTTGCCGCCGAACTCCACTCGTTCCATGTTGTCCAGGAGACGCTTTTGCGCCGCGGCCGCGGTCACCATGTCCAACATGACGTACGCCGTACTCGAAGCCAGAAGAGTCGTGGGCGACGGCTGCTGTTCTCCGCTTTCGTTGTTTTTGCCGAGCTCGCTGGCGGCTACGGCGGCCGCAGCGATCATCATTTGTTTGCCACAATAACCGTCGTGACGATTTTGTTGCTGCTGCTCCGATTGTTGTTGTTGCTGATGCTGCTGTTGCTGTGGCTGCTGATGATGCTGTTGCTGTGACTGCTGATGATGCTGTTGCTGTTGCTGTTGTTGCTGCTGCTGCTGCTGCAGTAGTAGTTGTTGCTGCAGCTGTAATTGCTGCTGCAGTTGTTGTTGCGTTTGTGACTGTTGCACCTGCTGCGGCTCGTTGTTGAGTCGGCGGTATGGCAAATATTCGTCTTTCGGTAACTAATCATATACGAAACGCAAAAAGATTAAAATAAATAAAACAAATAGTTAGTGAAGGGTTGGATATAATATCACACGAGCGGTATAAGAAGACTCCTCGCGCGAATAAAAGGCTATCGTATACAAATTAAGTTTGCATAAGTTACGTAATAATATCGTATTGCGACAAAATACTCGAGGACGTGAAAATGCATCGATACCGTGTATACAGACAACGTAAATTATAATCATATATAGCAGCGTTTCCCAAAGTGTGTTCCGCGGAACTTTAGGGCTCCGTGGGACAATGTCAAGGGTTCCAACAGATGTATGTGATTATCGAGAAAATGATTTTATATTATATTTGGAAAAAATATTATTAAAAAATTGGAGTTGAGTTGGAATTGAATACATTGGGGTTCCATGAAACACAAACTATTTTTTAAGTGTGCCCTTGTCGTTAAAGTTTAGGAACCGCTGATATATAGATAGTAAAGCACGTATTTCTTCTCGCGACTTTCGTAGCTCGAACCGAAAATATTCAAAACCACTGTAGATGAACTGTAGAACATCGTAGAACATAAGTAACCTCAGAACATGGAACAACAACACCTCTGCCTAGGTGACGGAGTAAATGAACATATAGTGATCGATTTTCGGAATTTATTTTACTCCCTCCCTCCAACCACCATGATAAAATCGAAAGAAAACAATTGAATTTACATAAACGAGAGACCAATGTGCTGCCGTTTGGGATCACGATATTGGGTCGACAACCATCGGGCATACAGACTACATGGCCGCGATAAATTATAATTCATTAAAATAACCAATAATAATAAACACTCAATTATTAAAAAAACCTATTTCGTTATTTCGTATATTAATTAAAAACGTTGAATAAAATATTTATTGAAAAATTAAAAATCAAAGCAATAACATATTTACAAATTTTTGTGGTATTTTTCTATGTATATAGTCAGTCTATTAGTGTATGTATTTATTTATTTATATAGTATAGTTGTGTATTAGTTAATAGTTTAATACATTGGCTATAATAATGTATAAGCCTATACAGTGAATTAAATAAGCACTGGTATGGGAACAAAATAAATAATGTAAAATTGTAAAAATATATAATAATAGAATTTGTCGGCTCGTTGGTTGTCGACTCATTTTGGCCCTTTCCTCCACTGTCAGGAGTAAGTCAAAAATATTTGCAAGTGCAATCCAATATTTATACTGCACGGTACACGCGTTCGATATGAGGCGACCGTAAGGGGTAAGAGGAGAAACAATTGAAACGATAAATATAAAATCGACAAGTACAAATAATAATACTTTGTATCACGTATCACGTATAAAGATGATCATTGCGCAGGCACATAGCATATAATAATCTTTTTCTCCTCCTTCGCTTTTCTCCCAAATATTTGGGGTTGGCCACTTATGTCCTAAATTTCCTCTTGTCTCGATTTTCCACATCCCCTACGTACACACCAACTGCCCTCATATCATTCCCGATCATATCATACCATCTCTATTTTGGTCTTTTTCTTATTCTTTTCCCTTTAACGTTAATTTTATTCACCGGCATACTTCTGGCATGTTTGTTTACAACTCTATCTTCCTCTCGTGATCCATCTAAGCATTTCCGCCAACACTGTGCTCTATTTTCCCGGTCAATCGCCCAACACTCTGAACCATATTATACAGCGTACAGACACAGCAGATGACAATAACGAGTAATAATAATTATTATGTTAAGTACTCGCCTGGAATTCGCGATGTTGGTGGTGGTCGACGGTTGCGGTCGCGCGCACCACGGGGAAATCGTTTCCGGTGTCGCACGACGGCTGCGGGTGACCACCGTTGCCGGCCCGACGTCGCAGCAGCAGGTTCTTGTCGTCCGACCGCCGCTGATCGCCGACGAAACAATCGACGTTGGCCACCCTTGCGGCGACGCCGTCATCCCCGGGAAACGCGCCGCCGCGGAGTATGCAGCTGTCCTGGTAACCGCGGTCCATCGCCGTGTGGTTGCCGAAGTCGCGCGGCATGCCGGTCACGGCCACAATCCTGGTCGCGACCGGCTCCTCGGGCAGCGAGAAGAACGGCAGGACCGGTTCAAGCGGCCGACCCGCGTCTTCGTCGTTGTCGTCCTTTGTCACGTTGCGGCCGCCGCTATCGCTCTTGCACGCCGTTGTCGGTTTCGACGACGGCAGTATGAGCTGCACATTCAAAACACACGGGAACCCGATTTATCAACAAATCAACACGCGGTCACGGCCGTGATCAGTACCCTATAAATGAGGGGGGGGTAGAGCATGAGAACGAAGGGGAGGGCAACCGTTTTAACCGTTATCGCAGTGCATTTATTGCAACGTGCATCACCTCGCCCACGTTAACGTACAGGCGCTCTCGAAATCATCCTAAATGAATTTATATTATATATATATATATATATTACACTTTGTTACAGTTTTCGATCACGGTTCATGACGAAAATAATTATGAGAAACAAGCAACAGAAGTTGTAATATAATACAAAAGCACCGCCGCCGTCCCACATTACCCAGGTAAGATGTTGATCGCAACGTATTTAAAAACTACTAAAAATTGATCGCTCGAGCAACGATGGAATATACATAGGATGTGAATACTAGCAAATTGTTGTTTTTTTTTTTTAATAGTTGGAAAAAAAATATATCAACAACAGTGAATTAATATAATTTTCAAAACATTTAATACTACAATACACGATACTTTAGGTACCATGTATTTGAAAAGATGTACCATGTACCATGCAAAGAAAGCTCTGGTCTTAAAAACGGATTGTGTTACACTGTTAAGTGTATTTAAGCTTAAAAGCCAGTTCTTATTACCGAATTTGAAACGAGACTGGCCGTTTCCCGGAAAAAAACAATGTGAACTTTGAATGTGAAGTCATCGAGACCCGATGTTTATCTGGCATAAAATAAAATTGGCACCGAAAACTGGTACAGAAAGAATGACCCGCGACCTGTTGTTGTGTGTCGTGCACGATGCGCGTGTGTAGGCATGTCGTTAGAGTGGATTGCGAAAGACATAATAATGATAATGATAATTACTTGATGTTTGCTGGATGAAGAATCGTCATCGTCGGCCACCGTGGTCGTCGTCGTAGCCGTGGCCGGACTCCAACGAGCCGGCGGTAGTCGCTCGCAACTCGAGGTGCTCCGGATGCGACCGTCGGACACAGAGACCTGCGAGTTGGCGTTGTACGTGACGCCACTGGCCGGCGTCGCGTCGTATATGATGTGACCGTCTTCCATGTAATAGTGCTGACCCGAGTCCGACGGGCTGTCACTGAAGTTGTTGTAATGGTCCTGTCGATTACACCATAAGCATTATACGTTGTTGTAATATAAGAAATGCCGAAATGAAGTTAAACGGCAATGGGAAGAGTGGTGGACAGTGGACGCCCTATCGTTTTACGGGAGAAACAAGCGTCGGAGACTCACCCAACGAATGATTTTTTACCGGTTACGCATTATTATCATCATGTTTATTTGGATATTGTACCGGTTATACATTATTATCATCATGTTTATTTGGATATTTTACGTTCCGGAATATCGTATGCATATTATTACGTCTTTACAAACGACTGGGGGAGCAGAAGCTCTGGGTAACGTCGACATTATCGTCAGGACGCTCTTTCGTACAGAAATTTGTAGATATGTACCAATAATAGTGATCATAATAAATGGACAATATAATATTTCTGATAACCGTCTCGTATACAATAATAATGTGCTGTCAGCGTAAAAGTTGTGCGATAACATTATAATAACACAAGTAAATAGTTTGGGAGAGGCTTCTGAAGGTATTGAAGAGGTCTGAGTCTCCCTTCCCTCTTCCCTATGTAGAACCTACGAAGACAACGATAATAGTCACCTACATAACTTTATCACCGATTTCACTCATGACTACCAAGGTTTTCGTAGACGATCCGAACCACAAATTGAAAACGACACATATAGAACCTATTGTTTTACGGTGATAATAAGTAATTAACAACAACAATAATGATAAGAAGAACTTTGAACGGCCGAACAGAATATATTCAAACTTTGTTTACGCGACCCAGTCGCAACTGGGGGAAACGGAGCGGAGATAATTAAAAGCGTTATTGATTTGGGTTAAATAGTGATATAAAAAAGAGGATCAATACAAGTGCCGTACATGATCAATATGTATACGTATACGTCTTGTTTATACAAAGGTGTACTACGAAGATTTGACATAATTTTGAACGTTAAGTAGGAAGATTAAATCTTCGTAGAATACCTTGTATATTAATTATCGTCCGTTTACCGTTTACCCAGGATTTAATAAGTTTAATAAAATCGCAATAAAAATATACGGACAAGACCGGCTTGCTTTTAATTAAAAGGTTTAAGAGCGGTTGTATGAAGTTGTTTCTAAGAAAAGATTTATTGAACTGCCAAGGGATGTGTGTGTACATATATATATATATGTATGTATAAATTAATTAATAAAACGTAATTTGTTTTTGATATATTGCCGTTTCTTCTTGAGTATTTTATATTTCTAAACATAAATAAATTATGGGGTGGATTAAACGTAATTAAAAGTAATTGTGTTTTATAGATGATGATGTGATAAGGTATGAGATTGACCCAAGTCTTGTTTCTATAAAACATTTTTAGACATCCCTAGGTCTCATAAACACATGGAATATTTGATAGTTAAGATACATTATAAACAAAGTATTTTTGTATTGCTCAAAATTAATAATGAAGTGATTTATACTTACAAACTTAAAGTTTATGTTCAACGTGGGTGGCAAAACGACTTGTACGTTATGCATGACTTTATATTTTCTCCAAAATCTGGTTAAAATATAAATTAACATAAAATTATAAAAGTAACTAACGTACCACTATAAAAATTTTGATTTTATTGGTTCTGAATGTGCAATTTACCTGTTACCCCAGTATGTAGAGATAGTAGTTAGAACAATGAACAAACATGACCATATAACTAAATGAAGTGCTAAAGAAAGACCTATAGAAAAATAAAATATTAATGAATAAGTTATTATTATGTATTAGTAACAAAGTGGTAATAATGAATTAAATAAACACTAAAATATTTATAGAAATAATCTAACCATGACCATTGCGTAAGTGTATAAAATACACAAATTGCCTTTAGGTATAGGTTTGTGAAGTAATTTAATGTAGATACAACATATATACAATTAATTATTATCATAATTACGTATTGGATCAATATGTAATTTAATTATTTTAATGGTTGACATGACATATGATACTCAATACTAATGAATAATGATCATGTGTCACATGGAAAACAAATATCTGCAGAATGGAGTATTTAAAAATAACAATAAAGAAGTAAGTGGAAATAAAGTCTGAGGTACCGTTACCACAATAATTAGGTTATTTTAAACTTAACTGTTATTAAGCCCTAATTTAAATGCGTGTTCACAGAGAAGATTAAAATGGCTAATGGGTAATAAGGTAAATCTTACTACTACTATGATTCTGCTTGTGGAGACCGTGATAAGTATGACGTATACAGTTGTTCTATTTTCGATTGAAAAAAACTGTTAATTAATACGTAGTAAGTCGATGATCTTAATACCTATGTTTAAATTCAAGTTCTAACTTTGGATTATAATACGATATTGATCTTATCAATATCTTATATCTAATATCTAATATTATAATCTAGTAAATATAACAAATACTGTAGAACTTCAGCCGTGACTAAATAACATAGGTATGTAATTTATACATTTTGGAATATAGTTTTCTCACTACCGAATTTCGATATAAATATTGAGTAATAAAATATGTACCTTTTTTAATTTTATTTTTTGACATTCCTGAATCATACATTTTTCGTACATTGTAAGATACATATTAATTAATTTTGTTTTCTAAATAAAAAGATTGTTTATCAGTATCCGGTAAATACTTTGAAGCCTTATTATCAATAAGTATTTTTAGACATCTTAAATATTAATGTTTGTATTGTTTCATTTGATTAAAACAAAAAAAAAAAATTTTTTTCACTTTATAATTTCTCACAATACGTTTAAATCAATAATGTATATGAATTCCAAATATATTCAACAGGATTTAAAATTATTTTTTCAGTTATGTTCAAATTAATTTGTTGTATAGAAGTTTTCAAGTTTTTATTTTATGCAAACTTTTTGTAATAAAATTTAATTGATGTAAATAGATTGTTGTTGCCTAATAATATATATAGAGTTCCAAGTACAACAATGCGACGAAACATCAGTATTTTATATCTTCATTATTTCACTATATCACACTACGTTAATTATATGTACAAAAAGTAATTGATTCAACACTACATACAAAAATTGAAGAGAAATATAAATTATTTACATTCAATTCTGTTCTAAAAAAATTTTAAATTTTCAAACAAAACATTTATGTATATACATTTGAGTAGGTATTTAAATAATAATAATTCATGCCGGGAATGTTTCTCGATCTAGATTCCTTATAAAAGTATAACAATTAATTAATTCTAGTTTGTTGAATGGTCACTAATAGAACTGCATTTTTTTAATATTATACTTCTGTAGATTTATAGTAGTTCTGACATACTTTAAATTACAATCGTTCAAATTTTAAAACACACAATGTATTATATAAACATATTTTGGAAAAATATATTAACAAAATATATATTAAAAAATAATAATAATTAATCAATAAAATGCAGGTTTAGTACTAGTCGAAAAAAATATATAAGAAATTACTATACCGATTTACGTTATAGTAGTCAGTAATCACGTGAATATACTTTATATAAGATTCAGACTCTCACTATTTAGTCAGCAATTCCACCTTAAACTGCTTTATGATAGTAAAATCTAAGGTAAAAAAAATAACATTTGAGTAATATTGTATTACAAAATGGTGGAAGAGAAATTTTGAAAGAACTCTTACAAATTTTATTTAGAAGAATTTTAAGTTGAAAACTAAAAGTAAATAACGAGCAACTAGTGCTGTGAAAAAAACTTTAATTTCTGAAAATAGTGTCCGTAAGGTGCCAATTCATACGTATTTCCTTGAATCAAACGCAGAGATCTTGCATAACTCATAACTTAGCATAACTTATTGCAACAATAAACATTATAGTATGCCTATGCATACACATATATTATAAACATCTACAAAACGATGAATTTTCTTTTCTACCGTTGTTAACCCGTATCTTAAGAAACACATTTCTAGCACAATAATAACCTACTGTTCGTTTTTAAAATAACAATATTTTTACTACAACTATTCTTCGTTGTAATAATAAACAAAGCGAGACGAGTGTCCGAAGGTGAAAATTGCTAACGGTATAGTCTTTATTTTTTTACTATATTTTATATTTATCTGAAGTCCGTTTGAAATTCGTTTTATTTTAAATCATTGGTTTGGTTTTCTAAAATTTTAATTCGTAGTTTCCTAACGGTTGAGATGAGCAAACGTAATAGGTCATAATATTTAGTATAAATTTATTGTAATGATGATATCAAATTTAGAAATAGCATTACGGACTGTTTCATTCAGGTGGATGGATGAACGGTAGACGAGTAGGCACAAGAAATGAAGTACATAAGAATTAATATGATAAATTAACTCTATGACATTTATTCGACACCTGCTATTACGTATTAATACAATGAACCGAAATGCCCACATCATTATTGTCTGTAAAAGATCAAATAAGGCAGATGGACCACTACGAAAATGTCATTCCGGGAAATCATTTTAAAGTGTACTTTATCGAACGTGTGCATTGATGGTGAAATGAGTAATTCATACTACAAATTTACGTGCGAACAGTACGCGGCAGTGGGTAGACACGGTATAAGTACGCCGTCCTGAATGGCCTCTCTACATCTTTTCAGTTATCGCTGGTCTGGCACGGAATTTTGAAATGATAGCACGCGAAGAACATAAAGTTTAAAAATAATACGAAAACTTGTTCAACGCAAAGCGCGTTTTTATCAATGCATAATGACAATAATAAGTATAATAAACATTATAAATATAGCACGGAGGCCCAACAACAACCCACGAGTCACGGATCCGTTAAGCTTTTACACGTTGGCCCTGTCCAATAATATGTATTTTCAAATATAGCTCGATAGTATAAAAGAAAATACCATCATCAACATCGCAGCTAATGTTTCGCATGACTGATACCGTTGTAATTTAGCACGTCTATTGTTACACGTTAATACTTAAACTACGATATAGGTGATAGGTATACACACCGTTATTATTATTTTTGTCTTTGAGACATTTGTTTTAATTTGAACTGTAGAATTAAGAAGTCATAGCGATAGTAGGATATAACTATAATGATTTTAGTCCAATGAACCCAAAAGTTAAGTTTGAATCAATAATAAAATATGTGTACAAAAAGTCCCATTTTGCACTATTTTACGACTATTTGGATAAAAACGATAATAAATTTACGAAACGGAATATGTCTGCAATGTATGATGGTGTACTATAGTATCACGAAAAAAATTAAAAATTAAAGAAGAACTATTCTCACTATTTATGAATTAGTACTAGTTGTTTTGATTTTATAAAAATTACACTTTCAAATTCATTTTTGGTTGGTAATTATAGAACTATTAATAAGTTAATTAACTTATTAAAATTATTGTTGGATTAAAAATTGTCCGATGTCATATATATAGGTATATATACAAATAAAACTATTTAAATATACTTTCGCTAATAAAGAATATTTATTTTTTAAGTATACACAGTTAATTTCTTAAAATCGATTTTACGTTCTTACATCAATAGATATTTCTAAACTGCTGTATCATCATAAATATGTAAACCATTTGTTTTGTTATTTTTTATAATTATGTATTTATGATATTTATGCTTTTCAATTTATATTAAATAAATTATTATGCCAATAAATATTAGATTAAGAAAATTATTTTTCACCATATAAATAAATAAATATATTTTTCCTGCGAGTTCAATATCAATAGGTAATATAAAAGAACTATTTTTTCTTTATTAATATAAACAACAGAATACTGTCATATAATTTTTGTATAATTTCATATCAAAAATTAAATATATTTTTAAATTTAATATAGTTGCTATGAATATCAAAAATAATAAAGCTCGAGTTTCAAATTTATACTATAGCGTGGCGTTAAATACATTTATTGAGAAATTAATAAATTAATGATTATTTTATATTTATTTAATATATTGGTAAATAGATACACAATGGTTAATAGTAATGTCATGTTAAAATATTGTATTAGCTGCAATTCAATATTTAATTATACGAAGTATTGTTTTTGATCAACTTAATAAGTATGCAATAATAAAAATTAAAGGTAAATATTAATTCTAACACAATAAAAAATTACCTGGCAATACACAATTGACTGACCCAGGAACAGACCAAGGGCCAAAATATGGCTTACTAGGATCTATCGGATTGTTGTTGACTGCTCGTACAGAAAATGAAAAAGTTTGTTGACCCTTGACATGTTCATTGTTACAATCAGGAACAGGTACACGAAACTCGGTTGCTAAACAAAAAAAAAAAGCAAAATTTAAAATCAATCCAAAATTTAAAATGTACGTAATGTGTATACTTACTATCACTGAGGTAATAATTTTTAGGATTTTCATGTACGTATGTAGAAGCTAAAGCTGCGGGTGCAGAAGAACTTCCATCATTAGTAGATTGAGAATTGGTCGAACTACTAAGATGTGCAACGGCTATTTGATAATAATCAATCGGACCTCCAGGTTTTATGGGCCTAAGCCAAGATACAACTATTCTAGTACTATTTTCATACAATAAATTTGGTTGTGCAACCCTTCCTGGCACTATAACATAAATAAATAAATAATTAATAAATGGTATTTAATTCTAATATATTTCAATGGTTCTAACTTACGTCCAACAGCTGTTCGCACTTGTATGGGAAACGAACGATTTGAACAGATTGTTGTGCATGCAGTGACGGATATATTATAAGTTCTATAACTTTCGAGCTGTTCTAGATGGCACTGAAAAACATAGTATTTTGAACAATGATAAATAACTTACTGAAAATGTTATTAGTGGTGTTGAAACTGAATAAATTAAATGTACATTAAATTCTAACCTTTGTTTCATGAACTGTTATTCGGTGTCGTTGATTTATTGATTCGTCTAAAAAATCGTTCAAGTCTTCCTGTTGTGAAATATCAGCCAAATAATAATGAATAAAATAATGACGAACAACACCATTTGTTAACTTCGGAGGCGACCACTGGAGGGCCACGGATGTGTTAGTAAAGTCCACTACACTTATATTTAAGTCACGCACATCAGGAGCTGTTGAGAGAATAAAATAATACATTAAAATTTTATAAAATGAATAAATTTAGTTACGGTAAAAATATATTATACCTCCTTCTAGCGTAGTATTAAGTAAAGGATTACTATGTAAGCCTTCACCATGTTTTGTGATCAATGCAACAGTAACCATGTAAGTCGTGTATGATTTGAGATCAGTTATGCTACCTTTACTATCTTGTACCATATTTTCTCCACTAATAGTTTTGTTTAACATAGGTTCTAAGACAAAATACAAAAAAACATTTTTATAAATTTATAACAGAAAGTATTTTTCTTATTTTCAGGCCAAGTAGTTTTTATTGTTATTTACCAATAAAGTATACTAAAATATTGAATAATAATATAAAAATAATAGGTATATACTTTTAATAATTATGAACATTTATCAATATTAAAGTTAAAAATGGAAGCATTATTATATAATTATTTCCATTGTTTTGATGTTTAGTTATAACTTATAAACTAAATTTCTTCTTCATCAGTAAAATCAACAATATTCAAGTAGGTATACACAAGTAGCTCTAATAGAACTTAATTAATATGGCAACAAATTAATTTATAATTTCAAGATCTTATTATTTTGATAAAATAAAAACAAATAAAAAACGATTTATTATGGTTATAGATGTACCAATCAAGTATTTTAATATAAACACTATAAAACGGAATAAATATTAAAAATTCTTACCTTTGCAAGCGGAATTATTAATAGAAACTACAGGACAGTAATATATACGAAATCCAAGAACTGCGCCAATTCTATCAGAACAGTCGAGTTTCCACCTCAATTCCATAAACGTTGAACTAATTAGGTTAATCCAAACGTTTTTTATTTTTCCTACAACTAATAAAAAAAAGACCATTTAATAAATAACGAAAAATTAAAAATTAGTTAGGTATAATAAAAAAAAAAACCACTTATTTTCCGTACTTTTATTATGAAGTACTGTACATGATGCCCATACCATTCCACTACTACTAATAGTAGGTTGATAAAGACTATTATAACTATTTTTTTGAGAATTCTGGCTGTTTGAGCTTATTGCGAATTGGTAAATTTTCATATGATCTGATACGGTAATATTGTAGCAAGACTCTGAACTTGGTATGTGCATCCAGTTCATATAACCCTATACAACAAAAGGTAATAAGTTGAAATACTTGAGTCGAACAAGGTTTGACCAACTAATTATGGTTTTACATACATTACACTGGTAAGGACGGTCTTTGTCATTTTCGCACCAAAATATAGTATAATCACTAAGTTGATTAGTTACGGATGATTTTTGACTACTAGCATTTTTCCATGATAGTTCAAATACCCCTCGTTCATCAAATGCCATTTTCGTAAAAGATATTGGCTCATCAAGTTCTAGTGAGAATGTGAGAATAATAAGTAAAAGATAAATACATTTAAAGAAAACAATTGACTTACTGTCGGCTTCGCTAGGTACATAAATTGTGGAATGGTCTATTGATAAACCTTCTTTATTAGCCGAGTACACGGTAAACAAATAGCCAATATTAGTACTGAGCCCTTCAAATTTCGCATAATTTTTATACGTTTCATTACTACGGTGAATGCTAAATTGTTAAATAAAAATCAGTTAGAGAGAAAAATGCAATGGTCAAGACAAATAGATAAATAAATAGTTAATTAGTACAAACATTGTTTGATTATCTGCCGTCGTAGAAGTATAGTAAGCATGATACTCAAATAAATCCCCACATTTCTCTCTGTCATCAATATTCTGCCAATATATGAACACATCCCTAGTGGATTTTTTAACTGATGATGGCATACACTCAAAACTCCCAATATCCGTTTTCGGTGGTCTTCTAGGTACTAAACAGATGCATTAAATACAATCAATATGAGTTATGACGACAAATATTATTCTGTCATTTAAGTATACGCATTATGAAGACTTATTGACTTACTGGTAGGTTTTGTTTTCAGAGTGATACGACCCGGGGCAGACCACCTGTCCTCCCCAGTAGCAACAGAAGACCGTACATATATACGAATATCGTAATGTGTAAATGGGTATTTTAAATCCGTGACATTGAAGTAATAATATTCTGAGTCATGTTTCAGGCAATTAAATTTAGGAACTAAAATTGTTTGGTTGGACATCAGGGATGAGTTACACACGTAACTTACATTTACCGACTGTACAAAATAAATTTAGTTAACGACAATGGTATATATTAATTTGTATCAACGAATGACTAAACACTTACATGCCAATGTTCAGGATTGGAATCCCATTGCGACTTATACTCAATTTTATGAATTAATTCTCGTGGAAATGATATCATTGGGCCAACAGACCACTTTAACATGGCACTTGATTGAGTTTTATCCACAACGGTAATATTAGGGCTCGCAGGAATTACTGAATATTGAGAAAAAATATATTTAAAACTTATTTACCACACATATTACATGTTGTAATATTTTAATAACACTAAATTGTAGGTACCATTTGCGTAATGATGAAAACGAAAAGTCGAAGTCGAGTTTCCTAATACGTTTTCACCAGTTATTGTGAAATAATAATACTCATATAGTTGTCGATATATGGGCTTAGTTGAACCATCCCAATAACAATAATTTTCTTCGACGTCAGTGGTTTTAGAAGGGCATGCATAAATGTTTCTATGGAACAATACATTTATAATAAACCAAAAATGATTTTTTATGATAATTATTGTGGCACATTACCTGCTGCTGGTTCGACCAGGCAATCTAAAGAATAATTTATATTCCGTTTTAACTGGATTCTCTGGTTTGGTCCAATTGCATGTCAAACTCTCCCAATTATTCGCTATGCAAGAGAAATTTTGAATGCGTAGTGGTTTATCTGTACAAAGAATATAAAAATATAATTAAATTTAAATACAAATGAAAAAATATTCAATATAATTATCTCTGAAGTTAATATCATTGGAAGAATTAAAAGTAATCCAATAATGTACTATTTCTTTTAGAGTTTTCGTGATGGCACATTTATTTTTCGCGTAACGCAAAAGTTTTAATGTTGTTTGATAAAAACAAATGAAATATAGTTAAAAATAGTGTAATACACTATTATAGTTTGAACGTAAATAATAATAAAAAAACTAAGTGTGGTACGATATATTGCATTTAATCTAATGAAAACAATAAAATATTTAATTTTGGGTTCCAAAAATTGATATGCAAGTGTTCATCATAACTATCATTGGAACTCAATGCTTAAACTCGAGATTTTAAAAAAACTGTGGTCCTAGAACTAAAACAATCAAATATATATTTTATATTGTTGAAAACACATTATGATATCGATTAATAAACAATTTTTATGAGTTCTAAAATGAAATAAATTATTCATCAACTATTCAATATGAACATTGCAAGTAGTTTGAACCTAATAAAAACAAAATGTTTGTCAAACAAGAAGATAAGAGAAGAAAGTTAAAATGTTAGATGAATAAATAATAGATGGTAAATTTTAATAAATATTACGATTAGCTCACATCCAACATAAACAGTATTAAGACACACTCCAGTCCCTGCTTCTTGTGGCACTAATGGAGGAGGTCCACTTGTTTCCAAACTTGTAGGTTGCACAGTAGAAAATCTAGACGAATCATCAGATAATGTAGATAACTGAGTACCACTATTAGTATCAGAACTGTCGTTGAGACGCTGATTTGGATCTGATAGCAGAATGCAATCATATATATTGAGACCAGCTGGAGGGTTGGGGATGAGCAACTGAGCTGCTGTGGCGTTTATAATTGATATGTACTGCTTTGGTACACGTTCAGCGTACTTATAGAAAACAATCCATTGACTCAATAGTTGAGTACCGTTCTCATTATTACTTAGTTTTCGCAATTGGTCCTTCACGATTTCATTGTCTGTATCTAAAATACAAGTTATTATCAATGGAACACCGCTCCGATACTCCAAGACAATGTCACCTCTTGGGATGGTTTCTATGAAAAAAAAATAAAATAAAAATTATACATACATTGTACTAGACATATTTATATTGCTGCGGTTAAGTGGTTAAAAATACTCAATCAATAAATATCTAAAAATTATCTTGTCAACAAATAAATACAAAGGTTAGGTGCCCATATAAAACAAAAATGTTATTATATGGATAAATAAGCAACATAATATTATAAATTAAAATTGACTAAGTAAATACAATATACGATGTATTTTTATAGAATATCGATAGACTTGAAAATAATAACACGCAATGATTATTAATATTGTTTTGGTTCTTATTACATTGTAAATAGATATTAAATTACAAAAAATAAAACAATAATTATTTACATAAGTACAAAGCATAATGATTATTATTATAATAACAAAGGTTATATTTTGGGTATCTAACCAAAATAACAGATTAAAAAGGTTCAAAAAAGATTTAGAAAAACTACATTATAGCGGGAGAAAATATATAGGTATCAAATGTTTGGGGAAAAAATATAAATCATAAATATCTTTACTATAGTTATCTTGTACCGATGAAATCAGATATCAGTAAATTTCAGTAATAATAAATAAGTATAACAATACTGTCTAAACTCATATATATATATATGGGATATTTTTCTATCGTTAGATAATCCCTGTTATCCTTTTTAACTTCATTAGGAGGTGAATTTTGGAAAATCTTTTCTTAGTGGGTCTTTGAATCATAAACCGAAACTACTGACCAAATTTCATACTCATAGCTTCAGCAGTTCCAGCTAAGTGATTTTATTCCATCGTTACCCCTTTTATCCCTTTTAACCCTCTTAGGTGTTAAATCTAAGAAAATGACTTTTTAATCCTTTCTTATTGTACATGGTACTTACGTATGGAGTATCAGGGGAAATACAATATGAAATTTCAAGTTTATACGATTTGTCGTTTTTGATACCTATATATCGATTTTAAAACTCAACACCTCCAACACAAGAAACTGCCTAAAGAAAGTGTGCACATTTTTATATATAGGTATAGCGTGTTAACAATAAATGAGAAAACTCAATATCTTTGCGCAAATGCATCCAATTTGAATTTGGTGTTTTCCCTGGTAATTAAACATGCGCACAATACAATTTTTTTTGTAAACGGCAATCTCTATTTTTGACTACCTACTTATTATTTTCCAAATTTTTTCATGTAATATATATTCAATAATATTGAACATAATTTTTGATACGAACTAAATGAATTTATTAATCGAATAAAATGTATTTTATACTCAAATACATTACAAGTTATTTTGGTAGTATAAGTACAAGAGTACAACTATTGCTAAGGTAACTGGGAGAGCTACCTTACAAAAATAAATTATTCATTTGCTTTACAAATTAGTTTCTCGAAATTGTACAAACAATTAATAATTAATAAATAATAGAAAATATATCAAGTAGGTTAGTTACTTGTTATATACATAACAAGTTTTACACTCAAATACATTTTTTCTGAAAAAAAAAAAAAAAAAAGAATAGTATTGTTGTTTTAAAATAACAATTAATAAAATCATTAATTTTAATTCACATGTGTTCTTAATGTATTGATATTCAAATACCGTTAGAGAGTATAATATATTATAGAGTAAAAAAGTGCTTCAATAACTCATCAGAAGCAAAGTGCGCCACGATCACTCTCAGTGTAGTGGTGAATCACCACCCGTCGATGTTAGCAGTCGGATGGGTGACCACAAGACTTTAGTGGCATTATCCATTCCTACACACATACACAACCTACCCCCTATAGTTCCACTAACCTAAAAATCTACAATTTAAAAATCCACATGGAAAACTAATGGCCACAGTTGCCGGGCCATCAATAAAATATAGATTAATTGAAAAAAATTTAAAATATAAGCTCAAATAAAATATTTTTGGTAATCTAAAAAGGAAATTTTTGCTATTGTACCATCACTTTTCAGAAAACTACAAAGATAAAAGAATTAAACTCAAAACGAACTCTATGTTACAAAAATCAATTTTGTTTATCTAATAATTATACAAAATATATAAAAATTAAAATTATAAATTAATAATATTGTATATGTTATTTAAACTAATAATAAATACTTTGTATGATTAAAATGTTCATAACTTTTGTATTTTACTGTTTTAAAATTGGCAATTTTCAATCAAGTGTCGAAAATGATTTTATTATTTTAAATTATAAAAGGAGCTGAATGATAATAATAATAATTATAATTAAAATAATTTTAAGAATAATTCGTAAATCTTTCGGCCGAAATTGAATTTGATAAGAGTTCAAAGTTTGAATACTGGCATAAATTAATTCCATACAATTATTTCTCTGAAGAGTGGAGGTGAAATTAATAATTTTAAGTTTAGAGATAAGACATTTTATATATGATTAATTTAACTAAGTTTTTATAGTAAAAATATCTTATAAAATCTAGGATAGATTAGGTTAATTTCTATGAGCATTTATGTATAATGTACTAACATTTGCAAATAAACCTACAATTAAAAATCAAGTTCTTAAACGTTTTTTAATATAAAAATGTACTATAAAACTGCTCAATGGCCCACAGAGGTACGGCAGCATATCTGCCAATGATTAACTATGTGATTTTAAGTTTGGTACATCCCATTATGAAAACATTTTCTCAGACATTTGAGAGCATTTGAGCCGCTTTATTGACACAAGGAACACAATGTATATTATAATTTATAAACATTGAACACTTGTAAGAAATCAATGCTTACGTGTCGAGAACGAATAAATGGTGGTAAATAAAATATAATAAGTGAATTATTCTTTATCAACATTCATAATAATTATTGCGCATTGAGTGTGAATAACTCGGTTTTGAACCGTCCGCCGAGTGATCGAGAAGTACGCTGTCATCAAAATGATATTAAATCCTATACGATCAAATGTATAAAAAGTATAAAAAGTATCTCTTGTATAAACATACGAGTATGTGTCACGTGTCGTTTCGTTCATTTATATTTCGGGAATTAGTATCCAAATTATTTCGAAATGCCAAGAATTTAATATTCATAGTGCGATTTATAAATTCCATTATATTTGTCTACAAAGTTCATTGCATATAAAAAGAACATTATCTTGACTACCACGAGTAAGAAATATTAAGAATTATTATAAATTACAATATATAGTGCTATGTTCATATACATGCAATGGGTAAGTTTTAAATTTTTATATTTCCGAATAATACACACAAGTTGAACATTTACAAATTATCTGCAAAGAAATATATAGATTTGAACTATCTACGTATCAACTGGTATATTATTGTTGTTAGTCATTTCGATCATAATCATCCATAAATTATACATCACAATCACTGGCGTGCGCGTTTGCACGTCAACCAAAATAAAATAAACAAAATAACTAACTATACATAGTAGGTACACGCGCATATTAATCACTATAATTTGAATGTTATTTAGGATTATTTAGAATTTAATTTCAATGCGTTCCTGCAGTTTTATGGCTAAATGCTGTGCAGAAAATTTAATTCGTGACTAAAAAATAGTATAGTATAAAAATATAAAATATCATATTCCGATCATGATTTTCCTTTTCAAAAATGATTGTGATATTATGTACATTATACCATCGATGATTTTAGAAACGTAATTCTATAATGTGTGGTCAATGCGAGATATTAAAACGCATCTGTAACTATATAAACACACCTTACTGTATAATATACATGTACGTACACATGGTTTGATGTAAGCATGAAAATGGACACCGGGCAAATAATCGAAAACAGTGTGGAGTGTGCACAACATGCTTGTTTTTACTCGATAATGCGATTTATTACATATTGGTTATATTTATTATATTATATTTTTGGTTTTAACAATGTCATTTCTTATGCCCATCTTCAGTTTTATTACAGAACTGTTATTAGTTAAATATACGTATCCAGTTACGTAGTTATATTTTTGTGGTCATTCAATTTTCCTATAACATTCGATGTTGTTACAGGCGCATTAATTATTAAAACCGGCCGCAATTGCATAAATAGTACACACATTGGTCTACGAAACGATGATGGCGTTAGGATACATTACGTACAGAAAACTCGTGTACAAATATCGATTGTTTGATTGGACGAGAATGTCGGACACGAGGAAAGAAGACGCTTAAATAAATCACCTGTACCATGAAAAAAATAGGTTGAGTTTTAAAATGCGTTTTTGACGACTGTTCGATATTAATACTAATAATAATACATTGGCTGTATCGATTCGTAACGTTATTTCAGCGCGTGCATTTATTACTCGATTTATTAGTATACTTAGTAGGAGTGAAAAAGCAATTCGTTTCCTTACCACCAACTGATTTTATACCGGAGCCGCAGCTTATTGAAGAGTGCGCCGAGTGAAGTATTAACAATAATACCGACATCAATGTTATCCATGGCGGTCTCGGTGGCCACCAACTGTGTCGGTAACTTCTTGAATATTGTAGTTTCCCCATGTTTACATCTCCATCACCATATATTATTGTATTCAATAAAACTGCAATAAATATAACGGTTATAACATTAAAACAAATTATTCGACATATTTCATTTTTACGCTAACCGAGAACAAAATGCGTACACGGACGTAGGTACATAGGAAAAAATATTTAACAATATTGTACAAATCAATAAACTGAAAACGCGAAATGTAAGACGAGAGACCGGCGTATAATAGGCATATACCTACGCTGATTAATTAATATTTATTAGAGAATATTAAAAGCAAAATACTTTGGACATCGAAATCATAAAGCATATAGTAGTATATACTCGATATTAAGGCATAACTGCGCCAGCTGCAACCAAGTGCAGTACTATTTTACGTCAACACTGTGTAAATTACGTTTTTACAACTACGGTGCTTGTTAAGATTTTATGACTTTGTGATAAAATTTTCTCAGAAAAATTTTAAGTCAAAATATCATTCGATTGTACAGGGGATTTGTTAAACACGTCAAACTTTTTACACCTACAGAATGGAGAGGCTTTCTGTTAACCATCAAAATAAAAAGTACGTCGAAGACGTAATGCCATTATATACAAACTATTTATAAATATTATAAATATATAATTTATATTGGCAATTGTCTGTTTTTTTTTTTTTCACAATAGAAATGACAATGTCATAATAGGGAATAATTACGAACACAACATTTATAATTTTAAATTTTTATAAATAAAAAAAAAAGTTTTACTATCTTATTACAATTATTTGGTCTCACATGATCTAGAATTAGGAGGCATATTATTAGTAGTTATCACAGCGATGTAATTGTTCATTGTTATGTCTCACAAATAAATAAAAAACAAAGATTTCCGAATAATTAACATGACTATGTACCTAACCTATATAAGCTATGCGGAAATTAAACTTGTTTTATGTAACGTCTATGTATTAAATCCAACAAGATTATTAACGTTTCTCATTATGATATAGTGTTAAGTCTACAGTAATGTGTATAAGTGGTGCGGCGTGGCAAAAGGCTGTTTGATGTAGGTATACTCATAATGATTAAAATACATAGGTTGATCGGTAGTATGTAGGCACGCGAATTGGTATATCGTACATTGAGTCAATTTAAACAAGGAGTTTTAGTATATTATATACTATTTGATGATTCGTATATTAATTAGGGAACATCGAAAATCCTTTGGATTTGTTCCACATTAGCAACACTAAACATATTCAGTCAGGTAAGTATGCGTTATTATTTTTCACTCGCTAATTAAATAAACATTATAATAAATCATTGTTAGATATTATACTCAGTTTTATTATCGTATAAGGAATGTATTTCTTTATACTTTTACTCTAAAAATATGAAAAATATATTATATTATTATATTTAAATTTAAAATGTTTATATAGGATACGACTACGTATATTAAAAATCACTTTATTCAAGAGTTGTTTTTCTTTCTAGAAAGTTAAGTTTTAAGAAGTTAAAATGTTAAAATGTAGCAGAATATGGTTCATCAAGTTATTACTTATACACCTACCTACCTATTATTCTAATTTTAAGAATAATGATATCGAAAAATGTTACTTTATATTTTTTGGTTAGCATGATTAAATAGAATAATGTTAACAGATATTATTAAGTTAAGTTAAAAAAAAATGGTTCAAATACAATACTAATAAATTACGTACTTTCTTAATGAACAAATAAACTAAATGGAAAAATTGATTATGTTCCGATGGCAAAGTATGCTAAACAGTGTTCTTAACATTTAAATTAAGAACGATAATTAATAAGTATTGTTTTCAAACACGTTTTTTTTTTTTTTACTTCAATGTGTAGTAAAGATATTGATACACTGGACATATATTATTGTTATATATCCACAATAATATTTGTAAATATCCTGACTATCACATTATAGAAACGTTAATTTTCCTTAATGATTGAATAAATATAAAATAGGGTACGGGTACCGAGGTAGGTATTAACAATTCAAATTGAAGTATTTATCATCTTCGTGTTGGCTCACCGAATGTCACGATAATGTATTTATTTATTTATTATTATGTTCAAAATTGAGTTCAATCAAAAAGAAATACATAAAAATATAAGATGCATTATATAACAATGAACGAGTTAAGATATACAGGAAATGAAGGGTCACAGGTTGTAGAGCGTATTTTTAATTACATATGTATGACATGATACTACCACTAACTACGGGCATCAACATAGACTTTCACAGATCTCCGTCACAGCTGTCCGTCACGGCGAGAGATTAACATCATCGATAAGTTGATAAATTCAATCGAAATTTTAATTGTGTAAATTAATGTCCAGCAACAAAGTAGACGATAATGATTAAATTTAAATGGATCTGATCAGTCACCAGCGGACAGCCCGTTACTATCGTAAGTATTTTCGATTAGTAGGTAAGTACCTATGTTAAAACAAAATGACTGAACGCAACCTCAAAGATTTGACACACAAAAAATTATTAATGGAGCCCGATAAAATGCATACAGAACGCACAGTAACATCAGCAAGCATTTTGGCTTCAGAATGCATAAGTGCAATAATAGAATATTATTCCGTACACCGACGAATGTCAATAATATTCTATGCATATTTACATTATGAATGATATGATAATAGAAATATGTAGTATTGTAGATATGGTAATAGTAGAAATTACTGTAAAAATTATATAATTTAATGATTATGATAAATAAATATTTGTCTTCCAAATTGAATATTAATTAATAATTTTCATTATACAATAATTTAGGTACACGGAAAAGTATCTAATTATTATTTTCTCAAGGTTAAACATTTTACCGTTATCACTTATTATTATTATTCCATTTTCATTATACGACAGTAATACCTATTTAGGTACACGGAAAACTAATTATTATTTCCTCAGGGTTACAAATATTTATCATTATTATTATTATTCTACTTTCATTAAATGAGAGAAATACGGATAAAATACTATATACTATGTATGTAGTATAAATTAATATTTTTTTTTTTATTTTTAAAACCTATAACCGGCAACAATATAATATTGACGATATACTTAACGAGATAAAAACTGCCTTTTCAGTTGAAAATCATTTCAATTGATGTTCGCGATTTCAAATTATCATTGATTAATAAAAACATGTTTTTTTTTTTATTCGTTTGACGTTTTACATTTAGCTTTTAATGCACTTGTATTATTTAAGCAATATGGGCGCTATAAAGTCGTACTTAAGGACGTTCGAGTGTGTGTTTCCGATTTTGTGTGAACATACGTCTGTCATCGTCACGCACGTGTGATGCATCATTATATTGTACACAGATAATATCATCCATCGCCGATGTTTATTGGCTTTCTTCGTTGTTGAATCGTAAAATAAACATTTTCTATTTGTGTTTAAGGCGTCCACGATGCGTACGGAACAACGCCAACATTGGTTTAAAACACGTTAAATAACGATAAGGAACACGGATTGTAAATAAAAGTTGAGCAACATTTGACTTGCGAGAGGGTGACCGCACAAGAGAGAAATTACCTGAAATATTGAATTGTATAATATGTAATCATAGTGGACAATGTTAACATAATTATATCAAATGGTTGTCAAATGGCCAAGAAAAAATACGGTATTCGAAACGAATGATTTTCTCGTATTATTTTGTCCTAATGAGAATCGCATTTTTATTTCTACAACAGTTTTAGACCATTCACCTAAAGGTAATCTTTTGTGAGAAATTATATTTTTAATTAGTTTAAGTTTGGTGACGTTTATGTCAGTTTAAACTGAGGCTGCCGATTAAGTTGGTACATTTTCTAATTTTCAGTTCACGGAAAATAATAGGTTTGATCGTGAGTTCCAAGAGAAAAGCCTCTTGGTCCTCTTGGTCCTCAGCTGCCATTACAAAATATTGTAATAGCAAAATAAAAATTTATTATCATTTTGAGTTCATTTGTAATTTTTATGTGCTAAAAATCATGTATTTTTATTTTATTTTATTCTTCAGTAGACAATAAAAGCATGTGTATTTTGTTGTATGCATGAAATTTAACGCGGTTAATCATTCTACAATAAATTGTTATTGTAATGATAACATTAACGACATGAGATTGATTTAAAAATCCACAGGAATTTATTCATTTTAACACTATAAACCATAGGAAAATATAAAAACCGATAGGATTGAAATAACATAATATAGCATAAAGTAGCAGTACTTATTTCAAATTTGATTCTTCTATAAAAATTGTTTTCTTCTGATAGGTACCTACATTATAACGATTTGACTAGGTAAATTAGTCATTATCGTTAATAATATAATCATATTGAATGAAATTATAAATTATAATATTGCAATATGCAATACATTATACGCAGAAGAAACTGGACGTTTTGATTGACTTGGGCTAAATTTATGTGAATCCAATCAATCAAAATAAAGGCTCACCACATTTAAGCTGTGGATGGGTAAGATACGATCATTAAATTAAATGGATAGCTGGAAAGGGTTATTATAGTTAAGTAAAGTAAGGATGATTATTTCACTCAAACTAATATAAACAAATGTTATATTATCAATACAACCAATATTTTTTTGGACAACAAAAAATTTAAACAATTGCACAAAAAATGGTAGAACCAATAATTTCAATATTAATATTCAAACAACGACAAAGCTCACGGTTTACACTTTTAATAACATCTATCAGAAATATAAATTGTTGTATTGGTTAAAATATGATAAATATTGTGGTTAGTAAAACCACTTTATATTTTATCTAGCCAAAACAATTTGAAAAAGGCGGAGGTAATATTAATTTTATTATTTGTAGGTAAATTTAAAATCATTATTTGTGTTGTTGAGAAATATTAAAAATACATGTTTCAATCCAATTGGGTTACATTTTCGTTAGTCAAGAATATCAAGATAACATTTTGATATACTTATATTAAAACAGAACTTTGTTTGTAATTTAAATATAAATATACTGCAAGGCCAATTTCGAAATAAATAAATTATAGGTAATAATATTGTGAGAAAAATAACGAAAACAGTTTTAACAATTGATGTCATCCTCAACATTTAAGTTTTCCTAGAATTATAGATTGTAAAGCTTATAAGCTTTGTATAAGCAACATAATATAGTAATGCAAAGTAATAGATTACCCAAACGATTAAGTTCATTGTCGATGGGAGTACGGTTGTATATACAAGTAGGCATGAAAGATTTTATTTTATAACTCCTTTCGTTGTTTATTGAAATTCTGTCACGTTTGCAGTTTTATTTGACGAATTATTAACACTAATACACAGAGCAACGTTATCGCGTGCATACTACATTTTCTTGCATACAAGTTATTATAACATTATACATTGTATAGTAATGCATTTCGGCATAGTCATCATTTGTGTATACTGCAGTTGTCATAATACAAAAGGACTACTGGACTTGACATGCAAGTCAGACATAATATATTTATTTACGTTGACCATAAATACTCTTTATACCTATTATAGATACATTTTCAAAGAATATTTCTAGTTTTTATGGTGATACTGCGTTTCGATATCCTAAATGACTATTCTATGATTAGTTGTGTACCAAATGCGTATTAGTATATTATGTACTTAAAGAGCAGCTAATACGTATTTATGGGATATTCCACTGAAAATCACATTGAACATGACCTAATTTATTTATTTGTAACTGTGATGAAATTGCAATTATTCGGATGCAGGAAATTGATAGTTTTTCTCTTTAGTAAACCGATAACAATAACGATATTTACAATTTTTAAGATAAATACAATATTGTTTCAAAAACATATTTTATATAATAATTTCAACCATTATATTTTTTTAGATTTAATAATAGTCGTACATAGGTTACAAACATATATTATAATTAATTATATAATTATATGCTATATTTTTATAAAGTACAATTATTAAAAAATAAATAAATGTGTATATATAAAATATACACGTAAATTACAAGCATATCTACTACTTATTTGCTTAAGCAAGCATTTCATATTAAATCCTATTCAATTAAAACATGCAAATTAATACCTGGATGTCAAATTTCAAACGTTGCATATTTAAAAACTTATTTTATCACCAAATTGTATATTATATGCTTACTACGATTAAATACCTGTTTTTTTTTTTATAGTGTAAGTTCTCGTTATAATGACTTTGTAAGAATGTATTTCTTATTGATGAATGTTCTTTATTCTTTACCCGCATTAAAGTGGGTAGAATAAAGTCACTATGCTACAGCTAAATATACAAATGATATAACGACACGTATACCTATAAAAAAAATATTCTGTGTAGACTTTTTTACTATAAATCAAGTTAAAAAAGTTTAGTTGTTACATTTTATACGTCTACAGTAAATAATCAACTAGAAATTATCAAAAAGTTTTTTGAAAATCTTATAAAAATCAAATTAATAAAATGTTGTAATAACCTAAAACAATTCCTAAAAAGTTTATACAGTAAGTACAATAATTCCTATGTCATATAAAAGATATCAAGTTTTTCCAAAATCAAGTATTTCTTAGATAACATGAGTGTATCCATGTAGGTAACATAATACAATAAAACTATCTATAATAAGTAAACTCTCCTAATAAAAATCACACGATAGACATTTAAAAATGCTTTACAAGAAATCATAATTATTTAGATAGTTTTGAATAAGTATTTATAAATATACAAATTCTATATACATAGAATTAAAATATAGTGTTATAATAAAATAAATAATAATTAGTCTATAAACATAACAATTGGTAAGTTTTTTTCGATTGTTTCAATACTAAGTAGATGAAGGTAATAAGAATGTTGATATGAATTTAGATATTATTATAAATTGGGTTTATTTTAAAACATTTTAAAAATTACAATTTATTAAATAATTATAAATGTTAATTATTATAAATTCTATAAAATGTTTGTCATAAATTATTTAGCTATATTATACTGGCATATAACATTTATTTAAGATAAATTTTAAACTACGAACGTACTTCATACTTCATACGTTAAAATGGGAAAACTAATATTTATTTAATACCAAAAGATGCCAAAAGATTTATTTTGTACTAAATCGATCCTAATTATATTGTAAATATATAAAATAGTTTTTGATAATGCACTATATTGTTATTATGTTTCAGTTACTTTTATTTTATCGAATACCTTTACCTTCGATATGTATATTGTATATATTATTATTATATTATATATTTATATCTTCGAAAAAACATATTATACCATTATGGATAAAAATATAGTACAACGTACACACATATGTTAAAAAAAAAAAAATACAAGACAAATATAATTGCATGTGTATGAAAATATATGATACGGAAATGTTAGCAATTGGATATAATAGCGATGATAGCTGCGTAATGTTATCAATAGTCATACGTATTGGCGATATAAATGTTCGTTTATAATTGCATAACTTCAACATTATCCGACTAACATTAAGTCATATGTAGATAACGTTTCATTTTTAACTCGATTTTTAAGCTATACATTTACAATTAATTTTATAATATCAGACACGTGGTACACCAAAATAATGCTATTACGGTTTAGCACTTTAAAGTAAATGCGTGACGGTAATTGGGAAGTCATATACTCAACCATAACATCAAATTTGGTTTGTTTTAGTTAATTGATGATCACGAGGTAATCATAGCCATTTTTAATTTACAATGAATGCATTAATTTTGTGTATTTAATAAAAAAGTTAACCGTTAGCGGAGAGATATAAATAAATTATAAATATTCGGTAAAAAATATGTCTTCAATTAAATCGAGATAGTTAATAATATATAATAGGTGCTCATATAAAATGAAGATGTTATGATACAAACATTCATATGCGATTGTAAATTTTCACAATTTAGAGTAGTTTAAAATATCATTCAAATATGTCAAATGAAAATAACTAAAAATGCATTTGTCAATGGGCTCGTTCATTTTGAGTGAGAAATAAATAAATATTAATAAAAAATTTTGATTAAATCAATGTTATAGTTCGAGAATATTATAGATAATTTATAATAAAATAAATAACATTTGATGTCCCCTATTAATAGAAGATAATATGGAATGACGGCATTAGATAATTTCAATACAAACAACCCACTTTCAAAACATTTTCCGGACGATCTTGGGCGATACGTACCGACTGGCCGGCTAACGAGAATACAATCCAATATTATAAACAATATTCAAAGAGGGGTTAATTAATAACACACAAACACACGTGTATATTGTATATAGGTACATACAATATACATATTTGTACACAATTAAGTGTACCAAAACCACGGAAAATAAAAATAAAATGATATTGCAAAAACATTCGTCAGCACAGCCACACATCATCGGTGGTGGTGATGTTGGCAGTGAGCCGTGAGCCGCTGCAATTGGTTATCTTTAATGGCAACAAGTGACGAAAGCAAGGGATGTTCGCGGGGGGTTTGAAATTATATAGGTCACACCGGGGGCCGAATCGGCAAGGTTGAATTTTGAAGCCGTCGTCGCAACATCTCGTTGCCCATCCACCCACAGGATACACACACACGATCCCGCATGTGCGCACACACGCACACACACATACACACACTAACTAATAAACTTGCACATACGTGTATTTAAAATATACACTAGAGCCGAAAACTGCGGATTACTGCACCTTTATCGTTAATATAGAAAATACTATGTAGTGCATTAAAATCTTACCGTGCATATTTGTGTAGTATGCATATTACGTGCGTGCGGCATACGAGAGCCACCACGTTCTCAAAATTCACTGAACAGCAATGATCACGGTATAATATTATGTATTATGCTAACTTAAGCGCTGCAGGTACGACCGAACATCATTGAATGTACCACGATCAAAATCAAAGGTAATGATGGAAATTCTGCGATGACAGCGAGAGACGGGCAAGGGACAACTCGTTATTCTTATCGTATTCATTTGCAGTGTACGGTGTACCGCTATAAATTTAGTGTATTCATTTAAATTTTTCAAGAGGATTCAAATACAGAAAAGCAGTTTTATTATAAAATAAAGTTAACATGTTTTGTAGTTAAATGATTTCTTTTTTTTTATTAATTCTGAGTGAAGAGATTGGTTTTATTGTTTTTGGTAGTTCTAACCAATATATAGACAAAACTCCTAAGAAAGTATAATTCCACTTGTAATCAGTACACAGCGACTAGATTTAGTCATAGTTATTAGTCCTAAACAAGGATACTTATTAAAATTTCAAAATATCAGTAGGTTATTGTCCGCTCAAAATAGCATGTTAACATTTACAAAATTTGTAAATTTTAATAATTTAATTTATATAAAAAATGTATATAATAGGCTATAGCTGGTAACTGAATAAAATCGCGACAGTTTACTAATTAACTACATTACATATCATGTATAATCATTCTCAGGTAATTCCTACTATACAAACTACAGGTTAGAATTTGTAATACTATTTTTTATTTACCTATACCTGCCGTTCTAATACATTGTAAAATTCAATGAAAGATTTTATTAATTTTATTTCTAAATGGGGTTAATTTATATAAATTAGTACGATTATATACAATAATAATGAATAATTTATTTATTAGACTTATAAGATGATTAAAATTTTGTTTATCATAAATATTTGACTTACCATCTCCATATAAACCTAATATTTAATTTATAATAAAATTTATAAGTTTGAAATTAAAAGTAACTAAATATTTAAAATTGTGTACTCAGAGTTGAATTAAGTACCTACTCGTTTCATGGAATTAGCAAACAATTATTTTCAAACAACCCGTCTTATAAATTGGCCAATTTTACAAACGGAGTATAATACGCAAGCACTAACACACACACACACACACACACACACACACACACACACACACACACACACACACACACAAATATATATATATATATAGTTATATATTATATATTAATATTTGAACTATTAAATTAAATGTAACACATTCAACATTTCTTTTTTGGATAATTATTAAAAATTATTATTAATTAAAAAGACAGTCTTTTGTCATTCAAATGAATCCAATTTACATATTACATATAAATAAATTGATTAGTTTAAGATGTTTGATCAATTATTGAATATTATTATATATAAGTGCGATCTAAACATTTGGAATATAGTTTATTAAAATCGTGTCTATTATAATAATTCAAACGCAGGTCATAAGAGTACAATAATTGAACGACCATCGACAGGACATTCACCAGAGCCCTTAGAACATTACAGGATTTGGACGAGGGCTTGTCAGGAAAATCTCGACAGCCCCGTGGGCCTATATTTACCACACCGTGGACTCATGTGGCAGACAATGTACGAGTAGATAAAGAATATAACGTACGTATATTATTATTATAGGTATAGTGCCATTGTGCGATGAGTAAAAGCGCCGCCGCCCGTGAAAATATACTGCCAGAGAAGCGCACAGAGCAAACGGTCGCGGTGGCGTAACGCGATCATCGCAAACGGAATAATTGAATTACATTAATGGCTACGTTAAAACCCTATTGTTCATTAAAGGATGCGTCTTTGAAAAACCAATAAAATATACCGCAAGGTCCACACAATGGAAAACGACATAATATATTATATTACAATGATACTGTATATATTACCTATATTGTTGCAAACAGGTAGTTTTGTCGCCCCGCTGCGTGCGCTGGGTCTTCGTGGCTAAAGAAGAAAATAAGGAGACGTCGAAGAAGAGAATGAAAAAGGAGGACAAAAAATGAAATGAAACTGAATTGATAAACCGAAGGTACTAAAAAGGAAAATACATTGTGTCAAAGGCAGGTGCAACACAATCGTGGTGCAAACACGCAGCGACGAGATTATTACCTACCAAGACCAACATTCCGTCGTGGCGGCCGCTCGTAAATATAGTGTGCGTGTATAGTGTGTCGTTACTCAGCTACTGTGTTTATGGTAAAGCGACGTTGCCAATTCGACGCAATGGTTTTCAGTTGAAATGATGTTGATATATTTGTACGTATTAGTGTGTGTAAAAAAAATATATATACGTATACATGTATAAAAGTGTATATGGAAAAAAAACACAATTCTTAGGTATATTTTGAATGATACTGACGGTCGATGCGTTTATATATTAGCAAATTATACTTCTCTCTCTCTCTCTCTCTTTCTCTCACACACATACACAATCACTCTCCTCTCTCACTCTTTCTGTTTTTTCTCTATTTCTCTCTCACTCACACACACAAATTGGGGTGCATAAAATTGATGTTTTCAGCGAACGAAAAAAAAATATATATAAATATTGTACAATGGTGACGAAACAAATTGCGGTATGCGAAATAATATGCTTACTGAGAATAATGTGATGTAGCAATTTGAAATTTCCATGATACAGGAAGGGATTAATAATTACATATATATTTCCATAGCGTGGTAGGTTGAAGATAGGTCAAATTACTTGGCAACATGTCTGAAATTGTGAATGGGTGGGCGGATGAAAATATATTATATACTATCATAATATTTGTATAAATAATAAAACTAAGGAATGTCAAATTAATAACTTTTTTTACCTACAGGCGTTGATTATTAACTAGTAATCACATACCTACATATTTTAATACGATTATATAAGCGTTCTGCTCGTCTTTTTTTGTTTTTATTATTTATTTCCACGTCACATGCCGGATTTGCAAATATCTGAACAATCCTTTATTTACATTCCACTATCCTGATGTTGAGTAAAAAAAATCAATATACGCACACCGCTATATCAATCTGATAATATATTGAGTTCACATGAACAGGTTTACCTAATACTAATAAATAATAATAATTGTCTATCAAATGTAACACTTACTATTAAGGTGAGAAATCAAACAGATTATAATACTTATCACGTGAGAATGCAGACAAGTGGCCAGTGGGTATGAGTACTGTAACTGTGCAGTACCCATATAATATATCAAGTAAACGAGCATAATTTTAGAAATATAATTATTTTTTAGAGTTTGACTATAGGAATCAATATTTGCACAAGATTTATTATTTTTATCATTTGCCATAGGTATCAAACATCAAGCTCTGATAAATACATATTATATAGTTTTATGTAATAATCACTCCCTAAATTGATTATACGAATTATCATCTCAAACATATAGCGACTATACTACGAGTACCATAGTGCGATAAAATTAATAAAGTAAAGTCCATATTAAATTCAATGATTCATAAAATTCAAATTTATAGACGTAGATGATAAATATGCATACATTAGTTTTTAAACCAAACAATGTACTCGCACAGTTACAACCGATCCCAATATTCACCATCAGTTTCCACCAACAAATTATTAATTTTAGACGATGAAATATAATATAATAAACACAGACGTTAATAATACTCGATACATCGTTGAAAACAATAATTAACTTCTCGAAATAATTCATCAAATAAATACAGGTGGCCCATAAATGGCTTCACTTTGATCGAATGTATTTAATACGTTAAGTGTAGCCGTTTAAATATAGGTATACTCTGTACATAACACATAAATAAACTAAGAGCGCGTAGATTTAAAATAAAAACTAATGGGAGTAAAAAATAATATAAAACAATGCATTATTCCGATTAACGGCAATACAAAAACTTTTTATAGTTCTAGCGAACACAGAAATTAAAAACAGAACGTAATAGTTTTAGAAATATTTACAGGAATTCGGACTAATAACTCAGAATAATAGATTTTAGAATTTAACGCATTCTAAAAAAGCAAAAGTAATTAAATTATCTAGATTTTCTAGATTCCTCCATATCTCATCATATAATTAATGTGCATATAATCAAATGTCACTTAAATTTTTTTTTTACATTAATCATTTATAATATTACAGCTTTTAAGCTCTTAAAAAACTATTAAAAAATGTAATTGGTTAATATAAAATTAGAAAATTAATTCTAATAACTTAATTAATTTGAATGTGGTACCTAATAGCGATATTGCTTGCAAGTAAAAACAAGTTGAGCGAGTAAAGCGTAAATCAATAACAAACATAATAGTTCTTTCTTAATTATTCTATATAACTGTAAGGGTGCGTTAAACAATGATGACTCGAAAAGGAAATAACAAAACGTGGTAGAAATTGTATACAGCCCTTTACAATACACAGTTCTAGTATATTCTGTTCTATATATTTCTCAATTTGAAGTAATGATATTAATGTTATTTCTGGTGTTATAATAACCACGTGGAAGACAAATATTATTTTAAAATAAACCGTATGCCGTAGTTGTGAAATGCGGTAAATAAATAAAATGCATTGTTTTTTTTATTTTTATTTAAAACCGAAATAGTTAAGAATACTCTAATATACAATTAGTTACGATTTCCAATACTATAAGCGGGTAATGTCAGTCAAATAAAATAAAAGCATCGCTGTGTTGTTGCAAGGATGTAAAGATATTAACTATCAATAAAAATTACAACGCAGAACAAAATAATTTTAAGCCATCAACCGATAGTTACACTGACGGTACAATTGCCACACTTAATATGTACAAAGACGTAAGTGAATTTATAACAAGATGAGGTTAAAAAATTGTCAGTGTACTCAGGTAAGTGTTATAATAACAATACACATACATAAATACATAATGTTGACTATAATGTGATATACATATTATGTTTTGAGCATAAACCACGAATTGACACGCGGCACGCGAAAGTACGTTATTCGATCCTACTCAATTTCCGAACTCAAGTTCGGCTCTAGACGGTCAACAGAACTCGTCTACAAGATTTAGTTTTGAAAGAAGAGAGAGGAGGTGAGAGAGAGAATGAGAAAGAGAAAGTGAGAGAGACGTAGAATGGGGAAACACGATAACACGCGTCAACATGCTCGATTACGGTTTGGAATCGATATCCGTATGTATGAATGACAATATGCTATACAAACCTAATAATAATAATAAATAACAATAATGATAATAATAATAATAATATATCAACAATGCTCGGGTTAAGGTATTTTACGGTCAGGGATAATTACTTTCTGCCACTACTGAGGGATGAAAATTAATTTCCATGCACAACTCAGGACTGACGATCCTACGTAACACACGGTTTTAGCTTATAAACCCAAACTGACCCCGTATAAAATAAAAGTAATAATAAAATAATAACACAATTTTGTAGTATTACAACTAAAACATAAATAATACCATGCAATAATATCCCAAACGAAGTATAATGTTCAATACCATTTATACAGTAGATATAAGAATTATATAAGATCCGGGATACCCGAGTATACGGTCTATGTGTTTAAATTTACATACTATAGGATACGGACAAATCCCGAAATCTGACACGTATGAACACAATATATCTGGTAGAATTGCCAAGTGTTTTTTCCATTGACAGTCGAGCGAATCCTACAGTATATTTATCAAATGTGATCTATATACCTACACTATTATATACGTCAATCTTATGCCCAAGATAATTATTCTACATTTAACTATTGACGGGTTATTACTATGGAGCAACTGAAAAAATTGCAATACCACTCTGTATACATAGACGAGAAAAAATCGTAATTCGTTTGTGTCCTATAGATTTGAGTAGATTTCGGGATTTGTCCCGTGATACACCTGTATACATATTTTATACATACGTGTAAACACGTTACAATAATATACACACAAACACGCGCGCGGTACGTTTTCCAAATAAAAATATTTTAATCAATAAACTAATTGAATAATATAACAATATAATATAATATAATAGTGATTTCTCTTGAGCTCATAAAGGTTACGTAATAATTGTTTAGCTAGTGCGTGACAAATATATAGTGTATACACAATATATCGCACGAATACGTAAGTTCACCCCTTTTGACACTCACCCCCGGTGCACACCGGATAGGTCCCTTAAGTTCTTCCGATACCGCCATCCCAATATCTGAGGGCTGAGCATTCGCGGTTCACGTAAGCTCGACGGACAGACCGTATAAATATTACATATTATTATGTATATAATATGAGCCGTGCAACAAGACGTATCGAGCGCATTGCCCAGCACACATATTATTATTATTATTATTGTTATTATTATAATGATTGTTATAATTGTCATTGATACGGACGAGTATTCGCCGCGACGTTAAAATTTACCATGACTTTATATGACGACGATACGTGTAGTGGATCGTGGTGGAAAAAAATAAAATAAATACTACACGCGACGACGACGGCAGGTTAAGGTGGGACGCGATATCGTATGTACATATTATAATAACGTGGTGGACAAACGTTTATATATATATATACGTGTATACATATATATATACAAGCGCACTTTTGTACACACTTATACATAAAAATGTTCACATATATACGGAAAGCGCGGAATCGATATCGCACAAAGTCAAGCAAAACACACGCGCACACACACACGCACACACACACACACACACACACACACAACACACGCGCGTACACGTCGGGTTAAACGTATAGTAGCCCGTCCGGCCCCTCCCACCAACCCGCCCACCGGAAAGCGCACTTCCATTCTCCCTCCCCTCTAATAATTCGTTTCCCCGCGACGACGGTGCCTCGAAGGGGGTAAAGGATCCAAGGTCGAAAAATCTGAATTGCATACACGTGCAAGGGGCGGACGCCCTATACGATATGTGGCCCACACACACCTACGCACACTCATGCGCAAACATTTACGCGTACGTAAAGAATATGACTACTTATATATTATTATAACAATAGAGCATGGTATTATATACATATAAATATATAATAATAATACATATTAGGTACGCGATTGTGCGATGTACGCTAATGACGCGTATGTATTATATTATGCGCGGCAAAGTATCCCCGCCAAGTATGATAATACTCTGTACGCATATAAAACCACAGCGCGCCGCTCGATGTCGTCAAAGGTTGTCAAACCCGACTCGGCGCCGCGTGCCGTCCAAATATCCTGTGCACGCGCAGAGAGCGGGCGGCTGGGCGGGCGTAACGCGTGCGGCGGTGGAGCGATTAGCGATGAGATGTCCGCGGCCACTGTCTCCGCACGCTTGTACAGTATACGTACAAAAGTATTATCGGCCGGGATCGTCATCGTCGCGACGCGCGTGGTGTGCGGTCGACTAATCGGTAGCGGAAAACCCGTTGCGGTCATGGCGCGCCCGTCGCAAGAGACGACCAGCAAACAAGCAGCAGCGAAATCGGTCGGCCGATAAATGATAATAATATTATAATGTATAATAAAAAATGTATTTTTATTTATTTATATTATTATTTATTTAATCATTGTCGTAATAAATATTTAACAGCAGTACTTGTTTCCAACACACAAGAATGAGGGGAAACGAATTTTATAAACTTTGATCTGCACTCCATTGCATTGAAATGAACAACTATCCTCGGGTGTACTGTCGGCCAAACGTCTGAGATAAATCCTAATATTATCTAAATGCACGCGAATCTGTGGCCGCACAAGGTAGAGGTGGATAGCGGTCGGAGGACGCTGGAGCTATCCCGGACGGCTGCCTGGGAGGAGGGGGTTGTATGTGTAGGGCAGTGTAAGTGTACGTGGGAAATGAAATGGGGAAAAAAGATTTTAAAAAAAGAGGGCGTCGCACCGCTCAGCCCCGCGTGCTCGGTCGCGGCGTCGTTGTCGTCGACGTCGCCCACTGCTCGCGGCGGCTGAAGCGGCGGAGGACGGAGCGTCATGCGACTGCGGTGGCACGTGTCTTACTAGTACTACTGTCAAATGTGTCAATAAATTAAATACGGAACGAGTACCTGTTCGTGTTGTCGCACATGCGTGACCGCCACCACGTTAATTGACCGTGTAGTGGTGGTATTATGATGGAGCAGAAGAATAAAAATATTATAATGATTGTTAAATCGTTATATGAACACAATATGATAACAGAACACGGTGTATAATATTATAACGAGAAACGGGCAAGGGGAAAAAAAGAGCATCCGCCCCAACCCCCCGGTTCGATGGCCAGCGGCGTGTTGTGCACACACGCGGTTGCACTACCGCACAGATTTACATAATTCCGCACAAAAACAACACGCACCACCGACACACTACACAGCAGCACTTTCCCTTTCTCCGGCGACCCTGGCCGCGGTGGTTGTGGATGAGCACGGCGGCGGTGAGGGGAGGCGTGTTATCCTCCCGGTCTTCCGTACACGCGGAGTGCACCGCACGTCGTCGTCAAGTCGAGTACGGACGTCGCGCACGATCTTATCATGTCCGAACGGATCGCACGCCCTACGCGTCGTGCCTATTATACACCGTGGCGTGGCAACTGTTGCGTATTCATTTGTGTACACTAAAGGGGTGGGACCCGCGAAGGGATGACGATTACTCGAGTGGTTATACAATAAAATGCACAAATAATGGTTTGTCGAGAAAGTGACAATTGAATTAATACGATTACATTTTTTTAAAAGATTTTCGATTGCACATTTTTTATTCGGCAAAACCACTTATTTTAATATGACAAGCAGATAAGAACGCCACGCCACGCACGCCATTGCAATAAGTGTATCGAATTGTATAAATTATTTAGTTTTTTGGATAAAATTAATTATGCTTGAAAAAATAAATTTGATTTTGAAACTAATTTATTTAGTTGATCCAAACAACCTATTATATATAAATATTACGTCTCTTATAAACGTCGTATTCGAATAAATAATGTGTGAAATCATTATTTGCAATAAATACAACAACGAAATGTTTGATTTATAATATAAATTATCATATGAATAAATTTAAAAATAAAGTTGATATTTCATCCAAAAATATCTTATTGATTGAAAATATAATGACTCGTGCAACAATATCATTGATACATGATAATGAATATATGTAGTAGATAGATTGAGTGCTAGATTCTAAACATCCAAATATTGAATACATTATTGTCCATTAAAGTGTAGAAAAATGGCATTAATGTGTAATTATTACGACGAAGAGTCGGATTTAATTTTTCCGACTACCAATATATACCTTACAATCCATTTAAATTACAAAAAACAACACACACTAATAGTTCATTAAATACTTTTTAAATACGACAAATCATCATTTTTTAACGAATATAATGTACTTAAGTACAATTTTTCGAGTACATATTATGATAGTAATTTCAAGTTAAATACTGAAAATCAGTTCGCAGTGTACGTTCTATTTTCTAAATAATATGTAAGTAAATAACACAAATAATAAATAATAAAAAATAATAGTAATCTAATAATATTAAATAAATACCTAGAACTATAAAGAATTTACTCGATTAACAAATTAATAAATTATTATGGTATTTCATCAGAATAATAACCATTAGGACAAATAGGTACGTCAAGGTGGGACAAGACGACTACATTTAAGAATATTATATCTTTGCGTTATAGACAGTTCCAAATGGTGTCTGGCAAGTGGCAGCATAAAATGTATAACTATTAGTTATATAAACCAAAAATCCATGAGTAATATAATTTAACTAATAGCCACATGCGTTATCGTTATCTTTATCACATTATCACAGACATGTTATTGAATCATCAAGAAAAACCATTCATTAAATCATAAAAATATAGAGGAAAAAAATACTGTTATTAATGTCAATCATTTTTATTAAAACAAGTATACATTATCGATTGACTGATATAAAGTTGTAACTTGTAGTACGTTCTAATAACTACGCGCATGTATCGATAAATAGGATACAACACTGGTGCTATACTGTTATTAATTAGTTCAACCATCTAATTTACATAGCAGACTACATTTCCTATTATCTTGTGGACTACACTACGATTTGCGCGAAAACAAAATAGTCTAACGGCGACAATGATTATGATTATTCTACCTTCACTTTCGTAACGTGACGACGATACGCGTGGAGTTGGTGGCCGCCGACCATGACGTATCGCCCGCGTTGAAATAACACATTATTACATTAATGTTGCAGTATCGTCGTACTGTAAACTGTTATATAATATATTTATAACGTCAAGGGTTATCACACATGGAGAAATCCTCATAATATTCGTATCATGGATAATAATATGATAACCGGCCATTTTATCGCATTGACCCGGTTGTCAAAATTATTGTCGATCTAACGATGATTATTTTCTTGAAAACACTTTCATAGTTTCGTCGAATTCAGCATTCTCGATTCCACATATTCATCGTTTGAAATATTATTATTAATTATTATTATGTATAACCCTTAGTACGTATATTAATACGATTTGCAACCATACGGGCAAATTATTTATACAGAATTATTTAATTATTTGGAACATATTACTCGATTTACACGTGCAGTGTATCATCTAATTCGTAGCGCGATCTATATTTATAAACCAACGATGCTGATTCGTCGCTTAGATTGCACATATTTCGTTCGAAATAATAAATAATTACTGTGAAGACGAAGGAAAAACGTGCTGCATAAACCGAACCCTATTCATAAAACCGAAACGAACAGATTTTTTTTCGTCCCGTCAAACACCGAGAAGTATAACCTAAACATAACTGCAGCTGTAAAACGGAAATGAACACATTTGGCAGTGTAACCTTAGCGTGTAGATATATATATATATATATATATATATATATATATATTTACGCGGAGCTATGGTATTAACTAATGACCATAAGGGGAGCAATAATATTAATGTTATGGCTTCCGTCGAGTTTCGACTACGATAGCGGTGTTGTGTTGGCCACATGTACGAATGTACAAAAGATGAACCGACTAGACCAGTGCAGGACGGGGCAAAACGTTTTTATCCACCACGAGTTATCCAAGTTATCTTATGGGTACATCATTATAAAATAAACGTGTTTTCAATAATAAAAAGAAAAAACATTCAACTCATTCAAAAGCCCCCCCCCATATGGTGATTTATTATTTTCATGTCAGTTGTCAATACACTAATAAGTAATAAACACATTTTTTTAGTAATTCTGAACACGCGCCCACAAAACGACAACAGTAGCAATAACAGTGGACAGCGAAAACACTTGTCCCATAGCCTTTTCGTAGGTTGAAATAAAAAGTGCATATATATATATATATATAGACACGTTAAAATAATAATGGTATATTCTGTGACAAGGGTGTGGAAAGTGAACAAGTGAACAAGTTCAGTCACGGGCAACGTATGTGCGGCACGGGACCCGTAACGCGAGGGCCGCATTTCGCACAAGACTGAAATATCCTTTTGACGCGAGCCACACATACTATTTTTCGTCACGTCTATTGTCTATTATCTTTATTAATACGGCACCAGTAATTAGGTAGTAACACAATGTCGTCATGAATAACATTCAAAATGAAAAACGTATAATATCGTACAAAGAGATTGAATAACAAGTAAGTAATGTTAAACAGAACATGACAAGCAGAGAAATCCGCTACATCATTTACATATAAGTATATTTATCCTGTTTGGATATTTATTTTCATTGAATTATAATAGCAATAATTATTATTACTATTTTAAATAGATTTACATCTGTAGTTAGTAGCAAACTCTTCACGAATATCCCCAAGGCCCAAATTAAAAAAACGCTATAAAAACATACTTGTATTACGAGTGCTATCGTCGGTCTTAAATTGCTGGAACAACATTAAGAGAAAATAATAATGATTCTAAAAATTTCTTAAAGTATATTCATAACAAAAAAAGTTATTGTAACTCGTAAAAAGTTTCTTGAGATTTGCAATTTTTATATTTTTCTATATCAAATATAAAATAGTTTAAAATATATATTTAAGTGTTGTTTGTAGTGGCGCACATTCCATGTATCACTGTGTCGCAGTCGCGACCCCTTTTCATGGGGTGGGTAGTTAAATATTGTCCACAAAAATTGTTTAATAGAGTTTTAAGTTAAACGACTAAATTAAGAATAAAGAAACGGTCCGATTTCCATGATTTATACTAGTTAGCATGTAATATCATTGATCAATATTTTAACAAATTATATAAGTATGATAAATACTCCGTTTGTCTACTCTATGTGATAGGAGAAAACAAGGGAACCTTACGTTTCTCTCTAAACTTATTAATGGTAAAATTGATGCCCCTGTCCTCCTATCTAAACTTAATTTCAGAGTTCCTAATTATTGTTCCAGATCATCTTTCCCATTTCATATTCTTTTTAACCGCTGTAATTATTTAACTAATCGTCCTATTATTCGTATGATGAAACTGGCCAATGAGAACCCACAATTCCTTAGTATTAAGTCGAATTATTGTCTTTTATTCTAAGATATGTGTAATTTTTTTTTCTCTCCTTGTGAATTAATGTCAACAAAATCAATGTAATTGGGCTCGTTTTGTATTAAATATAAATAAATAAATAAATAAATAAATGTTGTAGTAGGTAGGTAGGTGGAATTGAATTCGCGACACATTTTAAAAATACTCTGTGCGCCACTGGTTGTTTGTGCGTAATGTTTTCATTAAAATATTCATAAAACTGGAAAATTATGCGGAGATTTAGAAAAATATCTATTTTTGGAAATTTCCTAAAATGTATAACAATTACTTATAAGTTATAATCTATCTGACAATAATCAATAGGCATACAAGTAGTTTTACTCATTGGTAATAACTATAATAACCTAATAGTAATAAACTAATAACTAATAAAATAAGTCCTAACACGTTTAATCAAAAATATAACTGAATCAAAATATTATAATAATAGTATGATTTAAATAAACTATGAATTGCCCCAAAATTTCATAAAATAGAATTAAAAAGTATTAAAAGTGTAGTTAATAAATTAATAATAAGACTGAAAGGCATACTAACATTTAAATAACAACTGATAAATAATGATTTTATGATTGTAAAAATAATTATTTTTCATTATTAAAATACATTTTAAGATTTTATATTTTGTAGTCATTAAAAATATCAAAAACGGATCTCTAATACTCACATAACTTAAGATTCATATATTTTGAACATTATTTTATTATTATTATTATAATTAAATTAAATAATTATTATTATATTTAAACATATTATTTTGAAAAAATAGTACCTAGTCAAATGAGTAGTTAAATGAATGTTGTGTTTGTAAAACATGAATACTTTTTTTTGTTTTAAAAACATTGCATATTTATATTACAGTTCTAAGAGTATTTCAACGTTTAAAAAACATGAAACAATATTTTATAAATAAAAATTACTATTTATTCAAAATGTAATTAAATTTAAAGATTTAAGTGAGGTTTAAAATTGTAAAATGCTAATGTGTGGAAATAAAAATGTATTGAAGGTATAATAATTTTACTTGAAGGGATTTCACTCCGGATTTCTTTCAAGCATTCATAATAATATAATTTCATACATTTTGATTTTATCATAAGCCATGTACAATATACATATATATTCCCATGTACACAAACCGTACTAAACAATGATATAGGTGTATAAATAAAACAACTTTTTAATTCTCAATCGATTCTGTTGAAACAAGATTGACTATGGTTTAGGTATTAAAAAAAACAAATAAAGAACAAAAACAACGTCGACGAGGGTTGGTTTACATTTAAACTATACACAATGAAATTCATCCGACCACTAACACCCTGCATCCTATACATTTATAGTAATATCGTTAGGTAACCAATACAACAATGGTTCAAAGTTAAAACACTCAAATGTCCATTCACACATTTAAAGAGAAATGCGGGGAGAGGACTGATTCCTAGAATGTAATAGGTACCATTATATGAAATCTAATTGTTTTTAATAACCCCTACACACAATAGCAGGCCCACAAGTTAATCGGCAGTAGGTAATTTTTATCATTCAGTACTTTCATTGGTGTATTGTTCCAATTTTTTTCATTTTTTCATTGAACGGCACACAAAAACTGTATTTTTGAAGTAATTACAGGTCGTGTGCCAACTCTCCAAGAATAATTCTATAGTTACGATGAAAATATTGAAGCACAGGAATGCACCCGCCACTTAACGTGTAACTCTGTTTAACTAAGATCTGGAAATGGAGATATAAATGACGTTTCTGGAACTATGGTTTATAATACTTTATTTAACGTAGTGTTTGATTCAACAGATAAGAGGGACACATTTTCGGTAAACGGTAAGAAACCCCGCAGAGTACGTGACAAAAGCAAAGGTCGATTGTCGACGGGAAGGCAATGAGATAAAAATACGTGACCTATCCAATGCAATTTTACATTGCATTTTTAAAATGTTAAATGGTTTACCAATGTAAACCTAAGCAATGAAACTTTTCGGTCATTTCTGTTGTGAAGTAAAAAAATATTAATATCTATTGGGTAATTTTTTTCTTTATCAATCATTCGTATGGGTCGACGCAGAGCATGATATTTTTCACATTCGATTATTCGAAGCTATTGAGGCGGTTATGACACGAAAACGACCAAAAAACCCCGCGAATTCAGTGACTAGTGCATTGATATAATATAGTATTCGCCATTATAATACAGTGACGGTGACACTGAGGCAGGAGGGGGGAGGAAGATCAACTATGAAGTCCTATTTAGGAGGGAAGCGAAAAACAAAAAGCAGTTTAATCTAGCATAGAGATATAATAATAATAATAATAATAATAATAATAATAATAATAATAATAATAATAATAATAATAATAATAATAATAATAATAATAATAATACTAATAATAATAATAATAATAATAATAATAATAATAATAATAATAATAATAATAATAATAATAATAATTACGAGCCACGTGTATTAATTAATTTATTCTATACTGCATTATCGTCGTAATCGTCTTGTAATGTGCCGTGCGTCGAGCGTGTAAATCCAAATAAGTAGGCACTTATATTATTGTGATCATAGTGTGTATACGTACACATGTATACATTAAAATATGATAATATTGCAATAATGCAAGTGTGTCGTACGAACGGACAACGAAACCACCGAAAACGCGATGTACATGACAGTGTACAACAATAATTATTATTATTAGGGAAAATGTTCAGTATTTCGTCGACGTAAGAAAAATCGATAAATCGGCAAACACGACACCCAAGAGCGAAACACACACAAACACACACACACACACACACACACATACAACGAAATACGAAACAAAAGACAATGAAAATACTATTGGCGCAATAGACGCCGTACACATGCACAAGGCGCGGCGTACAAATGCGTATTATACGTATCGTTTACATGCGCGAACTGCAAAACGCGTTTAAACCGATTTCTCTACAGATCATACTCGCACACGTCTCACACTTGCCAATTTTTCCGTCGATTCGTTTCCGAACAATATCGGCTCTATCCGTTTTACGCGGATACACGATCACAGTAACAACAACAATAATAATGATAGGTAATATTAATAATATCCGAATATAGGTATACATATATATTATAACACACGCGGAACGCGCGCAAATAACAGAAAAAAACACGATCAGTTATGTTTTGATGTTATTTTTTTTTCCTCCACCTACTTTCCTCCGACGTTGCCAAATCGTATTACCATATGCGGCGCCACAGACGGCCGCCGTCATGATTTTTACGACGTCGTCGGCGACGGCGGCAACAACGGCTATATACGCGCGAGTCTACTACGATTACGTTAAGGCGGCGGCGGCCAGTCGGCAATGAGAGTAGTAGAGTCGGCATGCGGACGGCGGTATATTACGGGTTTCTCGGAAACTCTGCCAGACCGTCACCGTCTCATCGGCTCGCTCGCTTGCCGCTCACTCACTTACACACTTACTATAGAACACGACCGACCAACTCGCTTACTCACTCTCACTCATTCAATACCGCTGACACACACACACAATAATAATAATATGATGATGATATCTCGTTCTATCACAACCTACGTAGCTGCTCTCGTCTGGTCTAGTGACCGTCCCCCCTTCCTCCGTTTGACAGACAAAAATATTTTGAAAATGTTCCAGTTTTCGTAATTTATCAGCGCGGAGCCGAGGAAAATAAAACGAGAAAAAGGGAACTCCTTGTACAATCGTAACTGCCGACTGCCCATCGCACTAGATACGTGACAACTACCTACAAACTGTCTAACCGGTAGTGTGATAAAAACAATTTGTTTACAAAGATACTGGTATGGTACAACGTGACCTGTACGTTAACGTCGACCCTGACGCGTACCACGCAAGCAAATGTTTTTTCAAAAATAACAACAAAATATTGTTCTCTGCAAATCACTTGAAACAATAATATCAGAGACGATATAGATAATAGTAATAATACTGATAGGTACCTGGCAATGTTATTATTTATTCTACACTAATTTAATACATATATATTTTATTAGTATTTAATTGCCTGGCAATTATACTAACGTATTATTTTTGGTAAGTACCTGTGTATAGCGGTCGCACACCACCGTCGACTCGCCGTGTCCGCGAATTATTTTTCGTTTTCCCGCGACGACGTGTTTTGCCGTTCAAACGGTGTCACCTGTTCGGCCACTTGCCGCAGTCGTTGTGGTCAGGTGGAAAACGCCGGTTACTGCAGCCAACGATAAAAATCGACGACAGGTAAATATTTTACTAGATAATAATAATTAAAGCCGTCGCCGCCGCATGTCCGACTGATGTGATTTGTTGTAGAGATTAAAATAAAATTTTAAGCGAACGTGTGATTCTCGGCGACCGGTAGCAGTCATAAATGCGAATGCTCTCGTATAAGTATATTTATAAAATATCGTAGCGTATTGACATGAATGTATTAAGTCGCACAAAGTTAAATGTTAACATTACTTTATAAAAAAAATAATACATATTTATATTCAATGACGGCGCGTGTCACAATTATAATTATTGATAATAATACGTGAGGTAAACGGTATTCGGACGGGTTGTTTCATACCGACAAACCAAAATTATATAAATGAAAAAAATTTGAAAAAAAAAAATTGAAAAAAAAACAAAACAAAACGAAAAGAAATCTGAAAAATTAAATAAATAAAAAAAAATCTGATTTGATATAAGAATATTAATTCGAGAGAAATATTATAGATATTAAAAAATAATAATAATACTTAAAAGAGAAAATCACATCGAAATGTATTGAATACGAGAGACGACAATGAGATTTATACTCTCGAGTGGCGGCCGTTGATAATGAATAAAATAAACATGTAAGTACGACGCGACCGGGACGATAAAAATGTTCTCATCGCGGCGCGCGAGCCGCGGGGGAAAAAAAGTGAACTACGACAGTTTAGCGGGACTGAACAAACGAAACTGTTGCTCAACAGTCAGCCGTAGCCGATGGTCGGACAAAAAAAAAAACCACCTGCTGCTGCCGCCTCGCCGCCGCCGCACGTTGTGGAACGACAAACAGGTGAGTGGCGGGTGACAGGTTCGGTGGGGGTCTGTAATAGTGTGTTCGCGGAGTGGTGTACGTGTGTGCGTGTGTGTATTCGCGAGTGCGTACTTCACGCGCCCTCTACCGACCGCCCGGAAAACAAACGTTTCGTTGCAATAATAATATCGTGTGATTATATTATTTTTTTTTTTCGATCGCGTTTCGAGATAAAAATATTAATAATAAGAATAATAATACCGTTGCTGTTGTCACCGTGATAATATTATTATTCGACAGGGCATCGACGATTACCGACGAGTGTTGCATAACATCGCCGCCGCAGTGCGAAACCCGACTTTTTGCCGTCACTCCGTCGCGCATACGTACCTATACGTACACCTATTTATCGTGATTATACGAAACCGCGCTGCCGTTCCGTACAAGTGCGCCAAACCCGGCAGCTTTAATATAATATATTATACTATAGCATCGCAACATTTTCCATACTTTTCCGACAATTCAATGCCATGCCATTATTTTATCCTCTGCCCAGTTGCAGTCCCGCTCTTCGCAACTCCAACGTTTTTGGAAACGCAGAATCAACTCTTTCTGCGGTACTCTAGCATTTAGGTGTACTTTATACGAATCAAAAACTACAACGATTGATCCACGGAATATACTTGTTTTCACCGACACGCGTACTTAATATTATAATATATATTATATGTATATATTGTATTTTTACTAATGCGTTATTATTTTTTCATATTAAAATTTTTGGTATTTTTTACGCAAAACAACATAATTTCGATAGGTTTTTTCGATGACAATAGTTTGTTCGACCTATTATTTACTATTTTCAACTACATACCGATCTAATAATATTATGAGTGTGATACGAGCGGAAATTTGAGACTTGGGGACGAAAATTAATATTATAGTCGTATAGTCGTTCTGACTACAGTCAACAATATTAGTCATGAAACATTATATGACGAGTATAGGTATACATATATATATATTACACCTATATGGCTGTATCTGTATGTTTTACCTAATACATTCGATAAATATCAATTTTTTTTTTTAATCGTATTATACTCGCTATATTATTGTTATCATATTTATATATAGAATTGTGAAAAAGATTTTTGATTGTATAATGTTTGTTGTTTCATTCAAATGTATTCTTAATACAGTACAGTGTTGCCGTATTGCAGCATCTAAACTGATTTTTGTATTATATGATTTCTTACCTACTTGGCTACCTATGTACGTAGGTTTTACATTGGCACATTTTTTTTTTTTTAACGATTTCCCAGGTATAGAATAATATTGTTCCAATTGTTATGTGGACATGTTGTAATATTAATGCTAAAACCATACGTATATAGTAAAATTAATATCATTTTTGAAAAATTACATTAAATAACTACTGAAAATTGAACTGTATGCCTACATAGTACATCCTACTATTAATATATTATTAATAAATTAATTTTTATTTATTTTGTTGGCAATAAAGGAAGAAGTCTCGTTAAAATAATTGAAAATTAAATTTCTCATTGGTATTTCTGTAGTATTTATTTAATTTTTTCTCAGTAACAGTTTCACGACGCTATAATATTTGTCACCTAAAAATGATAATATTTTAAGAATTAAGATGATTTAGAATTAAGAATATACAATATTCGCCGTTTTGCATTTTAAGACTTTTACGCTTATAAGTTTTTTTTGGCATTATCAATAGATATGTCATAATTCGCATATGCGTTAGTATTTACTATTTAAATTTAGAACAATATAATGAAAATTTACTTAAACTATTTCAATGTTAGAACTTAGAATCGTCTTCTGAATGCAATATTTTAAAATATTAATGTAGTGCAATTTATAGATTTCAATTTCATCGAATATAACACGAAATACATTTTTGATTTCTAGTTTGGCTCTCTGAACTTTGTGACAATTATTTAATAAAATTAAAAACAGCCTCATCGTATTAGGTATAACTATTAGTATATTTTGGGGTATTTTGTAATTACCGTAATTTCCAATTAAACATATTTAGGTAATTGATTTTTTTTAAAGCAATAATAAATATAAATAACTATAGTAAAATATTTTACGCTTACACAATACCATGAACATATATATTTTAAATAATTAAACACCACAAATACAATTAAAAAAATAATACATTATATTATATGAACTTATACATCTATAAGTCTTTAAATGTTATTAAATCTTAGAAAATATTGGTACGAATATTTATTGCAAACAACAGGATCAATTAATGAATGAGTGCAAAATTTAGAAAATGAAAAAAGTGCTACTTTAGTATGTGAAATAACTTTAATACCTTTTATAAATATTGTTTTGTAACACAACTTTTGGCAATTTGCAAAATAATTTATTACGTGAAAACTTGTTTCTCCCGCCGATCCATTTGTTTTCTATACAATCAAATTGTTTAGAAAAATACCTAGTACCTACCTACGTTATTTTGTTAATTAAAACTTAAAAAGCATGATTGCATATTACTTTTGCATAAAAAAAAATTCTTGTAAAGGAATTGTATGTTTAATATCTGATACTATTGATAGATGGTAGTGTGGTACACCCACTGTATAACAAATACATAGGTAGTTAAATAAAGAATAATCAAATAAGTATATTTTCATTTTAGAACTATGTGTAATTAATTCTTAACATAGTTTAGGGAAAATTATATACACCCATATATGTAATATTATCTTAATAAAATAAACATATACAAGCATGGTACACGAAAACGCGGTGAATAGTGAAAACCGTATAAGCACGCAATTCTTCTGCTGTGTTGTTCTTGATCATGATTCATGACCATGTAAAACCAACAACCGTAGTAGTATCGCTGTACCAAACTATTGCTGATATAATTGTATAAAAGGTCATAGATTACGCTTCAATACACATTACATTTTTTCTCTTTCATTGATTCAAATAATCGACACTTAACTTATTATTAAAAATTACATACCGTTTGATGTAAATACAGTATGCACCTGTGTGACTGTGTACTTATATAATACGTTCATCGACGTGTTGTTTAATTAATAATCACTATCACAATATCATTTTTAAAACTGATTGTACCAGATTATCTTTAATTGCATAATCTGAGCAACATCCATAATAGAATATAGATTATATATATATATATATATATATATATATATATATTCGTGATCAGTACATTTGAACATAATAAGTAATAACATTTATCGTAACATTAGATTGTTCTGAGTTATTTTTCCTGAGTTAGTAACTTACATGCAAAAATCTTTGTTGTGTTTAAAAAGACATAATCTTAATCCTAAAACACTTAGTTCTCAGGTTAAAAATAATGCTATTAGGATGATAATCTCATGTAGAAAGTATAATTTACACAACTTTTAGTATTAAATAATTTTATTGTTGTTATTGTAACTATGGGTAGTTTGGATATGAAATTAACATTTATTATAAAATTAATATTACTTATCTCAATTAGTTAAGATTCACATCTCAAGTGATTTTATCATATATTTTGTCTATGAATAAGTTATTAATTCACCAGCAATAATTATGAACTATTAGTAACCCTTATTAACAGACATTATATTATTATTTATGATTAAATTATTTTATATATTATAGTGGAAAGTAGTTATGTGATATGTCTATGATACCTACGCAATTACGCGACTGACGACTTATACTAAGGAAAACATTTTATCTATAATTTATCTTATCATTACAACAATTAACAATAATAGAGCCTTGCGTCTCGACTTATCTCAGTAAACAAATTGCTCTTCGATACTACTAGTTTATTGTGTAAGTTGTTCCAAAATAAAATGTAGGTAATTAGAAAAAAAATGTTCGCAGCTCAATGCACGATACGCAATATAACCTAAATAAGTTGTTACCTACCGTTATGGTTTTAGTACTCTAATATTAGTACTCAGATTTTAATCCCTAAACGAAACGAATAATTTATGAATTGTATTTTATAATATTAGATATTACTCGGATGTACTGCAGTAGTGTAGCTATATAAACATTACACATAGTGAGGTATTGTACATCGTACAACTCCTATTTTCCATACTTTTTTAAATCTGAATGTATCGTCTTGTTTTATGTGTGGCTGTACAATAATAATAACGTTCGGTAATTATTATTCCTATTATTATTGTTATATGTATTATATATTTCAATTTAAGATTTTTAACAAATTTAATAATCTACATAACCTGTTTACGTTGACTGATGCGGTAAAATACGATTAAGAACGTTATTTTTGGTGACACGATTGAGATATTTTTTTTTCCAACGTTGCCAAATGTAATCGAAAGATAATTTGAGCACGATAATCGGCTATCGAACGATAAAGAACGTTATACCTTTTTAGCTGAACGATTGATCCTATTGATATTTAATATTTATCGGACGTTTATCGGATGTTATTTATAACTTAGATACCAAATATACGAGAGAATGACTTAATAGGCGTTGTAGTCGTCGCACTAACGTCAACGAAGTATTCGTCAGTTTATAAAATATTATAATAAAATAATAAAATAAATTAAATAAAATATTAAAATTTTAAATTACTATTCGTGTAATGGAAAATAATGAAATTAAAACTATGCGAAGTGAACGAGGTGAAGATCTAGTACTATTAGATAATAATAAATATCGTTTTATTCGGAAACGTAATACGGTTGAAATAGAAGTGTTCAAATAATAAATGTACTGCAAGTATTCTAACAAACAAAGTATTGATTCAAAGACTCGGTAAACATTATCATTCCGATATCCCTACCTCTACTATAGAACGTCAAGTTGTATGTGAAAACTGCAAGCGAAAAGCCGTAGATTGCATTTCAACAAAGCCGAATAAAATAATACGCACTAAACTTTTAACAGACAATTATTTGACTCTATGTCATAAAGACTTTAATATAATTAGGCAAACCATGTACACCGAATGAAGAAAATATTATCCATCATTTCCTAAGTCACTCGATGAAGCATTTACTCATCTTAAGGAAAATCAAAATGAAAATAGTTTTATGTGTAAAGGTCAACAATTTATTCACGTACCTGACAATCAACTGTTTATATGTTTAACTACAATACAAAATATGGAATTTATGACGACTTGTACTGACTTTTTTGGCGACGGTACATTTGAATATGCACCGAAATATTTTGTTCAGCTTTACACAATTTATTGTTTTAAAAATAGCCATTATGTGCCTGTAGTATACTTTTTTTTAAATGACAGATTAAAAGAAACGTACAGTAACATGTGGAAGTTTATTTTTGATTTATGTTTTAAAATGATAAACCTAGTGTTAAACATCACTAATTTGCATTTGGATTTTGAACTTGGAGTCCATAAAGCAGCAGTAGAAATGTTCCCTCAAGTTAATATTATTGGTTGCAGATTCCATCTAGGACAAGCATGGTGGCGAAAGGTAAATTAATGATATGGCAACGTTGCACGTAAATTCATTCTTAATCGTATTCTTTTTTGGGTTTTTTAGGGTCAGTGGTAAGTTTTTTGTTATTTTTAAGTATTATTAATCGTTCGGCCAAAAGGTATAACGTTCTCAATTGTTCGAAAGCCGACTGATAGCGCAGAAAACGGTAAAACCGTCGTGTGGGGTGCAATCCATCTAATTTCGGTGTGAACGTAATCACAGTGCGTCGGTGTAAAATCGTCTGGACCGCGAAAAAAAACAGTGCGTAAGAAATCACTTTAATTACAGAAATATTAGGTATTTAACACTATCACCGCAACCGCTAGTCTGCAATCGAGAACTTTTCCATTATAATTTACAATACTTAAATATACGGTTTAAATACACTGTTAACCATCAACTCTTTACCTACGTATTATTATAATCGTAGAAAATACAATACATGACACCTGACCTTATATATGACATTGACCCAAAATCTATAATATTATCAATGATAACGATGGCTTCTGCCTTCTATAGTCCTATATGTACTTTTCATTGAATATTAAGATTAGGTATTTCGACGCTTTTCCACGTGTGCAAAAAACCGATATGAATATACTGTGCCGTTAAAAACATATTTTCAGAATACCCAAGGGCCCTATGTACTTAATGAGTGTTGACAATGGCGTATTTTCAATTCTTTTTTGGGGGGAGGGTCCAATAATTTCTTTATAACATAGGTAGTTTTAATAGATTATAAGAATAGAAAATAGCTGTTTTATTATATTTTAATAAATATTTTAAATTTCATGGTCTAATTATAACACAAGTATATTTTATTATTTTAAAGTACAAAATCTAGTCGTCTTTTTTTTTTACTAAGTTCAACCAAAATTTCTTTTGGAAATCAGGATCTTTTGGTCAAAAATTCTAAGACAGAATCTTTTCTATAAATGGACATCATAGCCAATCCATTGTTATAATACCAGTAATTATTGCGGAACCAAATTCGGACTTGCCGATTACGTATTGCATTTATAACATTTGACATCCACTTCAGAGAACCCACTAAAGCGATAATCTTTATTACCTACCTTTGAAAATATTAGTAATATTAATACAATTGATAATGATAAACGTGTAAGTAGATATTATACAGCCCATATTATGACTATTAAAGTTATTTTTCATATTATTTTTGTCTACAGACAATTCGTATTAAAATAGAAATTATAAGTATATTTAAAACCTCATGCAATAATTTGCATTATTCTTTGGACAAAAATGAACTTAATTTAGACAGTTTTGAATAAAATTAACTTAACGTTTTACCTTAATTTTAACTTTTAACTCGTTAATGCCCAGCCTTGGCGTTAATACATACAATTAATTAAAGCTTAATAATAATTTTAAATTGTTGAAATATGACATTCTGACAAAAATTGTCCATATGATCATTGATCATATCACTCGCTAATCTTTGACAGATAATAAATAGTAGGTAATCATTATTCTGAATGAACACTTGTTGGTCAGTCGATATCGTAAATTAATAGATAGATGGATAAATTAATAGTTACCTGCCTACCTAGAAATAATTTATAGGAGAATGGTGTGCGTCGTCAATTACTTGCGATAAGAATATTTGGACGGTTTCTAAAATTGCTGATTTTTTTGATACGGGTATCTTATAAAGTGGAAATACGGGATCACCCGAGTTGCGTCCGTCCAAAAAGGTATACACGAATTGCGTCCCAAAAAATACAGGACGCAGTTCGTGTATTTAAATCAGGGGTTCTTAAATAACTAACATATAATCAGAAGTCAATCAA
>JAIPRK010001532.1:0-24163 GCA_025469195.1 Chaitophorus viminalis
ACTAATTTGATTTTTTTTTACCTTTTGGTTTATTTCAAAATGAAATCGCTAATGTAAATAATGTTTCAAATCACAAATCATACCTAGGAGCACGGGAATTTTGTTTGACATTGCATTTTTATTCCCCGTGAGCAACTAGACATTGCAACTCTAGTATTTTACATGAAGTAATTGATTATTTAAAACAAAAACTAAAGTCTGAGGCATCTAACTTTTTGCATATAAAAGAAGTTGCTTTGATTTATGATGTCATGTCAATTAGAGAGGGATTTTGGCCTGATAAAAGTGGAAACGTGTATGGATATTGTGATCTTGATGGCATTGCACACCCAAACAATGAAGAGTTAGAAAAAGAAGCACTAGTTTTTATAGTTGGTAGTCTAAATAAAAATTTTAAGTGTCCAGTTGCCTATTTTTTTATAAATAAAATAAATGCTACAGTACAGATCCCAATAGTACTTGCTGTCATCTCAGTTCTTCATGAAGCTGGAATTACTGTTCAATCTCTGACATGTGATGGAAAACCACAAATTTAAAGACTTATGAAATTTTAGGTTGTAGCTTAGATCGTACAAATATTCAATCTTCTATTTCTCATCCAGATGAACCTCTTATGAATATTCATTATATTGTTGATTCTTGCCATCTTATAAAAATTTGTCGAAATTGTATGGCTGAATTAAGTTTATCTCACTTAGGCAGTATGATATCATTTGATTATATAAGAAAGCTTCATGAAATTCAGCAAATTGAAAATTTTAAGTTTGCCAATAAATTATGTTCATTACATATATTTTATAAAAACAAAAAAATTGAGAATTCCTTTAGTCAAGGTTTTTTTGAGTAGCAGCATAGTTGATGCATTACAGTTCTTATAATTATATTATAATAATGATATTAAAAATGCTACTACTACTGTAGAATTTATTAGAATTGTTGATAGACTATTTGACATTATGAAAGCTAGAAATAGTTTTGGTAAAGGATTTAAATCTCTTATAGTCCTATGAAATTGAGTAATCAATTCGTTTGGAAAGAAATATTTGAGAGTGCTAAGAGTTATATCTTACAATTGAAATGTGCGGAAAAGAATATCTTACAACACCGAAGGAAAACCTTTGCAATCGGATTTTTGATTAATATTTTGAGCTACAAAAATTTAGCATTAGATTTTTTAACAAAAGAAAATGAACCATTAAAATATTTCTTACCATATAAAACATTCCAAGATCATGCATGAATTACATTTTCATGTATTAGATCTGTAGGAGGTTGGAACAATAATCCTTCAGCTCTTCAATTCAAATGGAATATTCGTGAAATGTACAGAAATTCAATTTTCCCCAGTAAAAATACCAATATCCAAAATTTAGAAGACAAAGATGAACCAATTTCTGTTGGAATTGTTTCTCTATCACATGAAAAAAGTATTTATGTTGATAAAGAATTTATTGTTGAAAAATTAATCGATGAAGAAGTATCGTCATTTTCATATTTAGATAACCATACATTCAGTCATTACCAAAAAAATATTTGTTATTGTATAGCAGGCAACACAACTTATAAATTTATTAAAAAGTTTCCATATTCATTTTGTGGAGATATAATTTTAAATAAAGATATTTTTAGTAAGAATCATATCTATTCATTAATATCAGTAACAGATTATGTTTCTTTTACAAATTTTAATAATCGAGGCAAACTGAAATTTGTTTCAGTGTTTATTTTTGATATAATATTATTCACTGAAAAATGTTATCAAGCATATTCTTCAAACATAAAAAATAACAACTTGAAAAAAGATATTATATTAAAAGTTCAAAGACAGTTTTTGGATCGAGTAAAAAATGTATATCCCATACATCCAGTTATTGATACATGTATTTTAGAATTACATGAAATGAAAATTGTAAAATATATGTCTTCATATTATTGTACTTTAAGAGTGCATACTCAGTGTAAACAATTGACAGCAAAAACAAGATTCAAAGTCATCCCTTAAGGTACGGTGTCCAATGTGCGACTGGTTGTCGTGACTGTTACAGTCCTACCCATATTTTTGTTTTCTATTCACTGGTGTCCAACACTCGATTACAGCCATGACAGATAAACGTGTCGCGCGACCAGCGATAATACCGTGACAAGAGCAGTGCAACGCGACATGACCGATCACTCGAGTCAAAATCAAAATGTCGGCTGTAGTAGGTATTTTCACCGTATGAAGATGAAATTTTTATTGAAATTGTCAGAAAATACCCAATTTTATATGATAGTTCCCACATGCAGTATAAAAATTTAATAATGAAAGATTCAATATGGAAAGAAATTTCACAAAATATTGTTAAATTAGTAAGTTAGTATATTTATGTACATTTTTCAATAAATAATGTTATATTATACTAATTAATAATTATTAGTAGTTGTAATAATAAGTGATAAATTAACACTTGATTATTAATAATTGTATGTTGAAATTAATATTTTTGGAGATTATATCATGAGAATTTTATTAACATAATACACATCTACAAAATATTAAACATGATATTGTATTTACTATTTATAGTCGAAGAAAGTGGAAGAACATCAGAGATTCCTATAATCGAAATAAAAAAAAATTAGGTACAGGCTCTGAAAGATCGATGAAGAAAAAATGGTCTTTGGCACCCCTTGTTTCTTTTCTTGATACAGTAGAATACGAACGAAGGTAATCTAGAAATTAATCAATATTTAATTGAATATTTATTTTATATACATAATATACATACCTATACATATTATTTTTTTACATATTAAAGCTCTTCATCAAATGTTACTAAACTACCTGAAGGAGAAGAATTAAGCGGAGAAACAGGAGAAGAATTTGATGGAAGAAAAAGACGATGAAATCACAACAAATCCAAGGCGTATTAGATCAAAACAGGATACATTAGCGATGATACTTTCAAAAAGGAGTGTAGAGCAAAATAAGTTAATAGAACAAATTTAGACTCAAAATGAAACGATTTTAAACAGCAAAACAACAGAAGATAACGATATAGATTTATTTTTTAAAATTTTGACCAAGACCGTGAAGAAATTACCTAAAAAAGGCATCAATGAAGTAAAATTAAAAGCTTTGACAATGGTGACTGAAATTGAAGAATAATATGTTGCATTTCTACAAACAACAAGTAACGTTACTATTCAAAGATTTGTTAATGAACAAAATGAAAACACCAAGCATTTCCAAATGTCACTTTCAAATTCAAGTTACCCTACATCTGAAATTTTACAAGGTTTCACAACTTATAATTTGGACGAATTAGTATAAAATTTCTAACAACTTATAATTATATCATGTAAGATTTAAAGAATAAAAGTTAATTTTTATATTTTATTTACAAAAAGACATTATTTTTTTTTTTATATATAGTCATATACTTTGTAGCTTAATATAATACAATTTGTTAGATGGCATACAAATTAAATATTTTATTAAAATTGTATTCATAAAGTATTTTAATAAGTTACAATGAAATTTTTTAAGACTAATAGTTAATTTTATATTTTGTTTACAAAAAGACTTGCAGTTTTGTTGTTGTTAATATTGTTATATTTTTAGTTAAATAATATAAAAAATTTGTTTGCAATGCTTATAAAATAAATTTTTTATTTTTATAAATTGTTAATATATAATTAGTAAAAATTGTTTATTTTTTACTAAATTGCCATGGTACAGAGCCTTCATTATTAAGTATGATTTGAAACACTCTCTGACATCAAAACCTTCAATATTGTTAAACCCATCTCCTCTCGATAATGGAAACATGTTATTCTTAACTGTTAATTGTTCTTCTGCATAGTCGTAAAAAGGACTATTGTTTTTTCTTATTAACCATTTCTCAATATATTGTTGCAAGCAACACGCTACCCAAATTAAATCTTCACTAGTTGATGTTCCTAAATTTATCGGTTGATAAAAATAACTTTAATGACTTGGCTCAGTAGTTAAGGTTAAAAAACCAAACGCATTTTTGGTAATTCCTCTGGCTCGACTTAATCTGTAGTTGAAAACGGTTTTTGTTATATCATCTCTATCAGCTTTCTTTGTGTAAGGCTTCTTTATATGTGTATGTAGTCTGAACGCTTCATCGGCCGCAACCACATGGGGCACGACTATGTTAGATCCAGGTAGTGTAGAATCATTCGGAAAACGAAATGACCCGTTTAATACTTACTTGCCAATTGTGGATTTAAGGAAAATTCCACTATCACCTTCTTTTTCATAAGATCCTATATCTACTGACTACTACTATAAATTTATAGTTAGCATCAACCATTACTAATAAAACCATAGAAAAAAGTCTTTATAATTATGAAATAATTATTCAGCTTCCTGAATTTTTGGGACTGTATTCGTATATGTTTTCCGTCAAGTGCAAGAATGCAATTCGAGAAATTCCATTTACAGCTAAATTCAGCTGCTTTGCTTTTAAAATCGACGTTTTTTGGGTCTTGCATAAATAGGTATTGGTGTTAATTTTGCTCTCAAGACGGCTAATGTTTTTTTTTAAGAATTCTACTTATGTAGGTGTGACGAATACGAAAACCAAAATATGATAACGATCGCAATGATTCACCAGTAGCCATAAATATTTAAAAAAATAAAAATTAGTAAATAATATTGCACTTATGTCTTATTAAATTGGTACCTAGCTATTTAGATAACTTTCTAACTGTTTGAACATACCTTATGGTAATTGCTATATCCACAGCTGAAATGAGATCTTTTACCCTCATCGATGGTAATTTTATAAGTTCTACTTCAATTAGTGATAACAAAAAATTTAATTGTTTACGATTAATACGAAAAAACTTACGAAATTTAATATCATTTTCGTACAAATGTATATTAATTAAAATATTAAAATACCCTTCTGATTCACGGCTTAAATATAGGGAATTCATCGATTTCCGTTTTTTAGGCATTAAATAATAAAATAATAAATCATTTTCTTCCAATTCCTCTTGTAGTAAGTTTAAAATCAAATTATTATTATTCAAAACGCACAATAACTTATCGTCAGACTTGTTGAAATATCTGCATCATCAGAAATCGACGGACACCAATCTGTGATGGACGTCCGAAATTTGTATCGGTCGCGACGACTGGTCGCCTATTGGACACTGTACCTTTGTATAGTAAAATATTTTTATTAATTTATAGTTTTATTGTCATTAAAGAAAAATATCTAGCTGAAGTCAACTCAACATAAATTACCTAGTGTCCTAGTTAACTCAACAGATTATACAACTCCAAGGTTATGACTTTAGTTAAAGTATCTACAATTTTTCATAATATCCTTAAATAATATTTTATTCCAGTAAATGTTGGATAAGTATAACAAAAATGTATTGAATATTTTGTTTACAGGATCTTTCCAGTATTAATCGTTCTTAGATTAAAAATCTAAAATATTAAGTTAAGTTAGGAAAGTGGTAAGTACAATAATTGAGTTAAGTGGTAAGTCAACTTCGGTTATGTAGTGAAGTGACTTTTCTTTCAATTATGAATTATATTATAAATATTATGTATTTATTTTAATAAAAATAAAATTGTCGTTATTTTATTTGCTTACAGTTATGAATTATAACCTTCTAACTTTCCATTTACAACTTAATTTATTCCAAACATTAAACATACAATTCACTGCAACTCCCTTTACATTTATGTGTTTTATACTTAATATATGCACTTAAATTGCATCTACCATTCAAGTATTGATTTACATTCTCATCCCTAATTCGATAATTAACGTTTTATTAGTAAAGTGGAACCTCGATAACTCGAATCGGTAGGGTGCAAAAAAAAATTCGAGTTATCGAAAATATTTTTTCATTTGAAAACATAAATACTTCATTTTATAATTTTGTCTTTATATGTTTGTCTAAAATGTGTATAATAATATAGTATTTTATATTTAAATTGAATTATAATGTAATTTCGTAAAAATTTAAATTTCAAACAGTCATAAAATATTTTCTTTTAAGTTTGGTAGAAATTATTTTATATATTTTTGAAGATTAGCTTATGGACAACCTAGTGTTAAAATGTTGAACCTTAAGTATAAACACAAAAAATTTTATGAATTTTCAACTACAAAATAACTTGCAAATTATTGCGATTTTAACATATTTTATACAAATTTGAACTTTATGGGCTTATAAAAAAAATTGGAGTGAAACCATCTCCGATATTTTTTAGTTACAATTAGTATTACTTATAATTAATCCTTTAATACATTTTCAAGAGTTTTCGGACGGCTAAAATGTTATAGATATTTTTAAAAAAAAACTTACAAAAATCAAAAATTAAAATTGTCAATAAATAAGTCAAAATACGTCAAAATACTTCGAAAAATTAAGTATGTATAGAGAATGCCAATATAAAGATTTGGTGAAAATTTCAAGTTGTTACGGTTTTTCGTTTTTCAGTTAGAGCAAATTTCAAAAACCTATATGATTTGTCAGTCTAGAATTTTATTTATTATATTATAGTTTAAATGTAATATTATGTCAATATCCGTTGGATCAAATGCTTATAAAAAAAATCGTGCCTATAGATTTAATAATTTTTGAATGACAATAATAACAACTTCTGTGGAATCTTCTATTTAATTTTCAAGTATTTTGTATAAGTTAATTTTTTTTATCACCGATTGTAAAAAAAAAAAAAAAAAATGTGAAAAATTCGAATATTTTAAATATCTATAAGTAGCTTAAAAATCATTATAATATTTTTATAAATATATGACATAAAGGAAATACTAATTTTAATAGCTGGTAAAAATGTAATGTTTCTGAGACTTATATTTTTTGAATTATTATAAATATTTAAAATCGTTTGAGGAATAATCACTATTTTATGCAATTTCGTAAAAATTTAAATTTCAAACAGTCATAAAACTTTTTCCTTTGAGTCCGGTAGAAATTTTTTTATAGATTTTTGAAGAGTAGCTTATGGATCACCTAGTGTTAAAATTTTGATCCTTAATTATAAACAGAAAAAATTTTATGAATTTTTATTTACAAAATAACTTGCAAATTATCGTGATTTTGACACATTTTATACAAATTTGAGCTTTATGGGCTTAAAAAAAAATTTGAGTTAAGCGATCTACAATATTTTCTATTTGCGATAAGTAAAACTTATAATAAACATTGTATTAAATTTTCAAGAGTTTTCTGGTGGCCAAACAAATTTCGTAAATGTTTATAAAAAATTTTTTTACAAAAATCATAAATTTAAATTGTCTATAAATAAGTCTATATATGTCGAAATACTTTGAAAACATAACCACATATAGAGAATGCCAATATAAAGATTTGGTGAAAATTTCAAGTTATTGCGGTTTTTCGTTTTTGAGTTAGGGCATTTAAAAAAAATGTATTTTGTAAAAACGTGATTTTGCGTAAAATTTCCCGGTTTTTTGTAATTTTTTAATCGTTTTTTTCGACGCTTTTAAAAAGTATTGAGAAAGTTGCACTTTTGGCTCTCACATGTACCATCTACTTTCACTTTACTTTCAGAAAAAAAAACACATCATTGTAAACAATAGATTCAATCACTCCGTTCAGAATCTAAAATATAACATGTAGATATTTATATAACAGCTATTATATTTTATATATGGTAATTTTCATTATCAATAACTGTAATAGTATTATTGAATACATTTCATTTAAAAAGTATTATATTATATATATAGTGTTTATAACCCTTATGACCATGTCTTTATATATGTATTGAAATACCAATGCAAAGTGTTTATATATTTATTTGAAAAAATGTGTTAATAGACCCACAATGCACCTAAATTAATATATAATTTTTCATTTTTACTATATCTTCTTATGCAATACCTAACATTCAAGTTTTTAATTATCCACATTCCACCTTGCACATCAGTGCTATTCTCTTAGACTGATATGTACTTTTTGGAATTACAGTTCACTGATTGCGTTAACTGCTTTTGAGTTGCAATCTGAACGTCTTTCAGCTAGACACTACAACTTATATTTCTACCCCCTGGTTTCGATACGGACTAAAAAACCGGACACACGCGTGGGCCACAGTGACCGGGTAACCAACCTGGCTGGCTTACTCGCAGAACAGTGGTTTTCTCTTGGATCGAAATGTACTTAACGCCTATCGATTCCACATGAATCGATCAACGAATAGACTTTAAAACTTAAATAGGTACCAAATTTGTGATTTTCAAACTGGAACTCAGAACGACAGACGTTAAATAATTGGACCATCTGTGACTGTTTCTTTGCACAACAGTGCTATTCTCTTAGACTGACATGCAGCACTCTCCGGACTTACAAGCCACTGATTGCGTTAACTGTGTACCCTAAACGACTTATAGCTACACTAGAATCCATACAGTAGAACTTCGATTAACCGTCACTCTCTGTTATCCGTCATCGGTCACCGCCGAAGAAAAAAATAACTATGCGATTAGACGATCTAATCGAGCTAGAGAATCAAAAAAACCAACTAAAATGACAGATTTTTTTTTATAATATGTGTGGTATGTATGTTTATAATTTGTTATATGTAAGTATTTTTTTTTTAAAGTACACACACGTAAAAATATAATAAATGTGTGTACAATATGTATGTACACGTTTTTTTGCAAAATTTCCGTTAACCGTCTATTCGATTAATCGTCGTCATAGCCCCGGTCCCGACAATGACGGTTAATCGAAGTTCTACTGTATTTCGACCTTGCCGATTTCATTACAGTTTAAAGAACCGAGTATACGTGAGGGCCACAGTGATCGGGTCCGCGATCCGATGAAGTCGGATTGCCTACCTTGCTGGCTAATTCACACAATACCGCTTTTCTCTTATACGAAATTCACTTACTATACTTACTTACATAGAGTACTTGCAAATTGATAACCGTCTATATACTTATATAGACGGTTATCAATTTGCACTCTTAATGACTGATGACTAGACATTAAAACTCATATTTTGTACTTGCCGATTTCAATACAGACATAAGAACCGGACATATGCGTGGGGTACAGTGACTACTGACTGGGTTCGCGATTCGACGTAGTCGGATTACCTACCTGGTTGGCTGATTTGAGCTACACCACTATTCTCCTACACAGAAATTCATTTAGGTACATAATATTATTTTCCTTTATCAAGTATATAACGGCTTTCGTTTTTCACCTTATACGACTGACGGATAACATTAAAACCAACTCATATTTTACTATCCCGATTTCGATACAGACAATAGAAACAGACATACGAATGGGGCACAGTGACAGGGTCCGCGATTCGACGCAGTCGGATTGACTACCTGACCGACCTACTCGCTAAACAGTGGTTTCTCTTGGATTGAAATGTACTTAACGCCTATCGATTTCGCATGTATCGACCAACGGCTAGACTTAAAAACTTAATACCAAACCTGTGATTTTCAAACGGGGACTCAGAACGACAGACGTCAAATAACCGGACCTCTTCTAATTGTGTCTTTCCACCGTTGGCGGAATGACCAACATCCTTTATCTGTGACCCGTCTTCCCGCTATAGGCGGGATGACAAACTTCCAAATCGATTCCCCCGGTGGAGCGAGGGGTAGGTTTGGGGCGCAGCCCCAACTAGAAGAAGTCTAGTTATTATTACGAAGAAACAATAAATTATAATTATTTGAAGCTAAGACCTTTTTTTTTTTGTTTTGCTCATCAAACAAATCTCTTTTTATAGAGACCTAAATTATTTTGGATTTTTACCAGGGACTTAAAATTTCGAATGTACCTCACTTGTTTAAAAAGGTTGGCGACCCCTGTTTTATAATATACTAATTAATTTAACCGGCTTTGCACGGAATAGTCTAGGTCGGGACATAGTTTTAAACAGATTATTGCGTTGCATTTTATATAGCTTAGTATTGTTGGATATAAAAACAAAAAAACTAAAATTTATATTAACGCTAAATCATATAGTTTTGGATCATTGAACGATCGTTTCCGGTGTCATTTTTTTTTTTGTATAATTCTTTTCCTAATAAAAATAAAATCCAAAATTTACTAATTTATTGCCTCGAAGGCGAGGCGGAACAAGGTTTAATTTCACCGGGTCAGCTATATTTTATAAGTATGAAAAATAAAATTCTAGAACCGGAACTAGAACACTGAAGCTACGGGGAAGAAATTTGGTCAGAAGTATTAAGGCTAACCAAACATGTTTATATGGTTATATTCTATTAAAACCTATGCCCGGCCCCAAGACTGTTCCGTGCGAAGCCGAGTATTCAACTAGTATGTACATATACTTATTCCAGACTAACAAATCATCTCCGTTCAGAATCATTTTTCGTATTCAATGATACCTATAGCAATGCATTCAGACTTAACAAATCCATTATAATGACCTATACTGTGAACGATATGCACTCCACCCAACCCCTACTGTTCAGCATTGCCAGTCTCCGTCCGGTTATTTTTTTATCTTATTTAATGTTCCTTAAAATTCATTTTTGTATCAAAAAATACACTTAAATCATTAATTAAATTTACACACTGGATTTTAACTTTAAAAATTCGTAATTAAAGCTATGTTTAATTTTATTTTTAGAGAATGTGATATTTGATAATTTATTTATATTTTATCTATGCTGTTTTTAAAGCACCAATCACAAAATACGTGTAAGTCTGGTTGTAATTTCAAAGGTTCAGAAACGGATAGAATATTTTTATAAATTACGTGATTTATAGATAGCCCCATCGGCTAAAAGCAGAATATTAGTATGTAGGTATTAGTCCAGACCAGATATCTTTTTTGTATAGTAGAAATAACAATGGGGAAATATGGTTACCTTCTGGTATCTTGAACGTAATAGATAATATCGAATCTGAGAAAAAATTATTATATTTTACAATTTGAAATATTTAATGTAATTTAATAATGATGTTTTTTTTTTATATAGGATAAAATTTATGTATGGTTGATATTTTTGAAATGGGTTAATAAATCAAAACAATTGAACGATCTCCTATTTTAAATAACACTGAAGTATAAATTAACTTAAAATAGAATGGAAAAGTTCCTGATGATAACTACTATTATATAAGTAATGAATTGGATATGATAATATGAAATAACAATTTTAAAGAAATTTTGGAGTTATATGTTATCTGAACCTAGACATAAATTAATATTTTCATTTTCAAGTTCATGAAATACATTCATCAGACCAATGTGAGTGTTGCAAATGTTAGATATTGAGTTAGGAAAGTTATGTGTGAAATTTGGATTTAGTAAAGGTGATGAAACACACTTGAAAAGTATTCATTACAAATATTTACTATGGATTATCCATCTTTTACCTCTTCATTATTAAATTAGATAGGATATTTTTAGGTTTTTTGTCGTTAAAAATTTCTCAAGTATTTGGGATTTAATTTAAAATTATAATGTTCTTATTTCTTTTCATTAATTAGTGATTTTAATTCTGTTCTAAACCATATAGGATATATTTAGTAGCATTTAATGTATGTTGGTACAATGTTAGATATAATATCGAATAAACAATTGAGATATTCGATTCGGTATTATTTTTTGACATTGTATCATTCCAATTAATAGATACCAGATATGAGTGTATTTGTTAATAATTTGCATTTCTATGATCATGTACTATCTCATTAAATTTTAGATCTTTTACTTTTTAAGTGAAATATCACAACATATTTCTTTCGATATCACATAGTCAAGAATATCATTATTAAAGTCAGTAATATTATTGAACTAAAACATATTTAAGAAAGATTTTTTTGTATTAACCGAGATGGCAGAAGGAATATTGAAATCACCAAGTAAAATAAAATCTAGGATTGGATAATTATAATTTATAATATATCTTGTTAATTACATTAAAATATTTTGTATGATATGCATCTTAAAATTTTTTAATTAGGAATATAAAAAGAGCTTATAATAACGTTTTTGTTGTCAAATTTTTCCAACACAATAACAATAAAATTTGCCTAGGGGCGACAATTGTGTAAATCCGTCTCTGCACTAGAGAGTTGAACTGTTGACTCATTATCATCGTTGATTAACGAAGAATTAATTTGATTGTAAGTAATGGTCTTATTTATAGATAATTTTATTAGATTTACTTTCATTTCCCAAAAAGGGAAAAAGTATCAAATAATGTAAATAAATTAATCAAACTCTTTTCAGAACTAAATACTATTTTAACATTGATTATTTTTTTTCCAACACTATATTGGTGAATATTGAAAATTATTAGTTCCAAACACAACCATATTGACACAGCCCTACGTGGTGGACGTGGGGAGTGCCATAGATGTAAAATTGCGAGTTAGAAGTTAAGCAACGGTACGGGTTTGAACCCGAAACCACAAGTGCTGAAAGTCGACAAGTGACCAGGTAATCTCTCTCTCTCTCACAATTTTACACCTATCTAGGTAAACGATCCGGTTGTATGGCTGTGGTGAGATAACGCACCGCGTCAATATTATAAACTATGTTTTCTGAACTTAAGAAATGAAGTTACAAAAATGCTGCAAAAAAGTTACTGTGTAAATCCAATGTAATAATTGACATTGTCAACGTGGTTATCGTGGGGGATCCAATTTTACAATGTAAGTGGACGATTTGGTTTTACGGCTGAGGAGAGATAACGCATCGCATCATAATGATGTTAAAATAACGCGAAACACAAAAAAATAAAATCGTTTAATTTTTTAATAAAATAAAACGCAAAAAATGAATAACGCTTTATTTCTCATAAAGCACAAACATTATGCCATTATGGTATAAATTATAACTAGCAATTTTATACAATCAAAAACAAATATTTTTTTTTAAATGCAAGACCTGTTTGAACACCATTAGGTACTACACGTATGTACGTTGGTGGATCAATATTAAACAACAAATAACGGTACAAATATGAATAACGTGATATGGAATAATACCGTAAGTATGCAAAATGTGCCTCAAATTTATGCTTTTAACAGCAATAATAATTAAATTTTATACGTGATATCATTAACAATAAAAAATTTACTTCAAATGTATAAAATAAAATAAACTATGAGGCTCCAATCAGATAATTTGTAGTGATAATTCGATATAGCATTAACTCGTAATATCCCCAAGTTTTACTCTGGAAAAGGAAAATTGATTTTTAATTTACTTTATATTTAAAAAAAAAAAACTTACTTGGATCCATAACGTCAAACTCCTATTGTATTTCTTCTTGAAAGTTTTTCTTATTTCGTAAATATCAACTTCTGATCTGGTTACAATGATTCTCATTAGTGTACGGTGTATTGTTTCCGTCCCAGACATAGCATTGTATAAACGCTCTGCGAAATAGGCGCTTCTGTCCCTAATAGATTTAACTGAAAATTCAAAGTTTAAAACTATTAATATGGAAGCAAGATTTTAACTCACATTCTATTATTTATAAATAAACTATTCAAATATTCAATCATAGAATTGATCTCTGTATTAATATGTACGATGTAGGTATAATCGTTGATTAAAAATATCTATTTAATCAATAGTACAAAGTACATGCAATCTATTATTTTTATAGTGCACAGTGGCTGGAATTCTTAATATTATGATAGTTTACAAGTGTTTTAAGTGTAGTTTAACCATTAGCGTTCGAAAGCGAATTAATTTAAAAGTAACCAGAATAAAATAAAAGAGGATAATGGAGCAATATGGAGAGAAAAAAAGAGTAGCTCCATCTCCCTGCGACCCCCCCCCCCAAAAACGATCTCTGGTTACAACACATAAGTGCTTTATGTATACGTTAGTAATTTTGTCACGGTTGCAATTTTCAATATTTTTACTGTATAATAATAATAAAATCTTATATAATAATATAATTTTCAATGTTTAATTAATATACATATATGGAGTAGTAGCAGGAGAGGTATAGTGGTATTACCATTAGGTGAGACTTTTACGACTTGTTATTATTTTCAATAGTCATAGAGTGGGGATAAAATATATGTAGATACGTATGGATAGGAATGATAAGATCGATCGGGTATTCGGGTGGCGTAAGAAAAAAAATTCATGATAAAACGCCTACGGTTAGTGGCTTTGGGTTTTGGGCTGCGGATGGTGATTGGTGAATACGAACATACTATTTCTATGTACTTTGGAAAGAAAATTTAAATATTTGCCGAATTATGACCCATCCGTAAAATTAACGTACTTATATGCAATATGCTCATATTACTAAAAATATGACAGATCTATCATACTGTAATAATATGCTCAATTTTGCTGCATTTTCATCCTTAACAACCTAAATAAAATCAGATAATTATAATACTAAATGTATTAAATATAATACCATAGGATTAAAAAATCTATAACAAACCATTATATTAATTAATTTTATCATTAATCATATTACCTACATCAATATTATAGATTATAATTAAAATGATTAGCTTAGAAGATTATATTATAATATATCATTTTAGTAACTATGACATAATATTAAATCATACCATGAGCAATTCAATAAATAATGACAACGGCAATCACACTTTAGAGTAAGACAAAACATCAAGGCACTTAGCGCAGTGTGCAAAGAACCCGTCCCAGCTCTATTAAATGCGTAAACTTTTATACTCAAAAAGTGTGAGTGTTGTTGTTAATTTTATCAAATAATATATGTTTTACTTATTTCACTATACCTAAATTCATTTAGTTGTATATATATGTTTATTCCACCAATCTTCAATTTCTCGATGTATGAAGAATTAGAAATATTTACATCTTCGTGAAGTGCAAGGTAAGAGATTTAATTTGTAAATAATAAAATAGGTACTCATATATAATATAGGTGCATGAGCATACTCTATGTATGATACAAATATTGTATGTTAGTGTATGTAATATCAAAGTATATAATTTAACATATTAATAAAGTAATGCAATTGAGTTTACAAAACATTTATAAGCAAGTATAACGTTCTTAGATTAAATTCAGTTCAATACAATACTCACCAAGAGACAATAACCCTTCCATACATATTATATCATCGCTAAATTCCCTATTGATCATATCTTCGATGTCCTCGAAAGCCAATTCTTTGTACTCCACAAAGACATTTCTCAATAATTCGTAATCGTTTTTAACTAAAATCTTTATGAATTTCGATTTGGCATCTTCCGATTTGTCGTCTTCCAAATTGTCATCTTCCGATTTGTCATCTTCCGATTTCTTTATTCCGTTCTTGTATAAAGCTTTAGTAACTGATATCACAGCGTCATCGGTGTATTCCTTCAATTCCTCTCGGGCTTCCTGTAATTTTATATACAAGCTTTATATTGAAAACACATTCAAGAAATATTTTGACACATCTGTAATCAGAAGATACAAACTATTTTTTTTTCATGCTACCTATAGAACTTTTTTTTGGACATTTTATATGTCTAATGATTTATAAATAATACAATTTTGACGGTTAGGCGAATATGAGACATAAAGTATAGGTTACGTTGGGTGGCTTTCTAAATTTCTAAAAATATACAATTATATGATAAATATTTCAAATTCATAAATAAAACACTTTTATCCGATAATTGTCATAGTTTACTGTAGTATAAGTAATGTATTGTCGTGTGTAATCTGAAATGTGTAGTGTGACCTATAAAATATATAAAATGGTAGATAAAATTTCGGAGGGATTATACCTTCCACACCACTGCACATCGGTACGCAAATCTTTGATTTATATATAAAACGGAAACCATTTATGTGCTAACTCCGGGCAACGCCGGGTAACGGAAGCTAGTCTAATATAATCAAATTTGTTAAAATTATAATATCCAATAAAAGATGAAAGTTAGGGGTGAAATAATCTAGGTCAGTATTATCCTATCTTTCGATTTAAGTGTGAAAAAAATTTCAAAAAAATCCAGCCAAAGGTTATAAAAAGTATTCATTAGTCGCAGGTACTCGGGTGTCGGGTTCTAACGCAGTTCAACTTTCAGGTTTAATTATATATATAAATATTAATCACAACTACAAGTAAGATAAAAAATGTTTACATTATTATCTCTTACCGAGTGTAAAGATAAGCATAGATATTGGAAATGACCGTTCAAATTATTTCTGAGGTCATCAATGAGCTCACGTTTAAAAACTGAAACAGAGTGTAAAATTGTAAAATACAAATGTTGCAAATGTCTTATTCTTTGTTTATACATTATTATTTGATATAAGCAATATTAACGCCACGCTGTTGTGAATATTTTTAAAATTTAAATTTACATTATTGTGATTCGCATTAGTTTTACGCAGATCGATTACTGCAGATGATATTATCTGTTCACTTATATTAACAATTAAATGTCGTTCGAATACAGTCTTATAATTAATACGACAAACACGTTCTACTGGGCCGCTATATTCAATATATTATTACATGTCAATATAAAATCATAACATTATATGAATTTTTTCGGTGAGCTTATTTTCGAATATCCCGGTAAATTACAATTTATAAACTTTGCTTTACGTGCGCTGTGTATACAACTATACAACTACATGCAATAAATTTGAACATGAAAAAATTTTATGATTGTTTGATTAACTAAATTATATAAAATAACGATTTATGCTCAGACGATTTTAAATATTTGTAATAATTAAAAAAGTATAAGTCGCAGAAACTTGAAACTTTCACCAACTCTCAAGATTGGCATATCCTTAAGTCATATGTATGTTTTTCAAAATATTGTACTGATTTTAAAGCTACTTATAGGCATTTGAAATATTCCATTTTTTTAATATAATAGTTGATAAAAAAAAATTGGCTCGTAAAAAATACTTAAAAATTTAATACAAGATTCTACATTAGATTTTCTTACTGTCTTTTAAAAATTATTAAAATCCATAGCCACAAATTTTTTTTATAAGCCTTTGAATAACGAATATTTTCATAATTTAACATGTGAAATATTATGATATATAAATATATAATACATAATATTCTAGACTAACATCATCTCCGTTCAGATTCGTTATTCGTATACAATGATACCTATTATTGCATTCAAATTTGTCAAATCCATTGTAATGACCTATCCTATGAACGAGGTGCACTCCAATCCCTACTGTACAGCAGAGCGAGGCCAATCGGGTTATGTTTTTTAAATGCTCTAACTTAAAAACGAATTACGAAAAATACTTTATAAATTATGTTATATGTGATACTCGAAATATTTCTACAGGTCATTTTTTTATTACTCAATGATATATTTTATATTATTGTTAGTTTTTATTATTTAATTTTAACCATAGGACGTGTTCTCATTAAGAATAAAATCAAACACAATGAAGAAAGTATTTATTTTCTTATAACTTTATAGTTTTTTTAGAACTAAAACTTTTAACTTTAACTTAATTTAAAATTATAATTTTTTATCAAAGAAGGTTCTCTTGTTAGTTAATATTTCACATTTGTTCTATATTTTGTGATAATCATAATAAATCGTTAATAGACTAAACTTTGAATTATGATGTTATTAAATAGATAATCATGTATAAACACTAAATTGAGGAGACGTGGAGCCACGTACAACGTCACTGTTAATATTATACAAAGCGCTTACTTTTTTTGTATTCGTTTTTGATCAACTGCATACTGCTACTGGTCAAGACGCCCATTATCTCAATTAGAACTGTTTCATTGCTGTCATTTTTGAATATAGCGTCGTGCACTTCTAATGCGAGTACGTTCTCAACTGGCTTCATCATCAACAACACGATTTTCCTGAACAAGGGATCTTCTATTTTTTCTCTTATCAATATTTCCAATTCCTAAACAACGCGTTATCGTCATTATTGTAATGCAATTAATACATACTTACAACTTATAAGAAGGAACAAGGGGCGTAATTTGGTAAAGGGTTACGTAACCCGTTGCACAAAGTAGCAAATTGTATGCCTATGTCACTGAAATTCTACTAGGAATACCGAAGTATTTCTCTTGTATAGACCTACTTGCCGGGTACCAACAAATACTCTTAATCCTAGAGGATCAGGAAAAACCCGGATTTAGCACGGGGCAAGGGCATTTTGAATTCCAAATGATGTTTTTTGGTCTAAACGGTGTGTACCCGCATCATTTCAGCTTCTAATATCGGAATAAAAAACATGAAACCTTTTGTTTATTAAGACGATGTCATCATTATTGGTACATCCCTTGAAGACCATCAAAAACAACTGAAAGATGTGTTTACTCGACTTCAAAAATACAATCTTAAACTTCAACCTATTAAATGTGAATTCTTAAGGAAGGAAGTGGCATATTTAAAACATATCATCTCCGAAGAAGGAGTTCAACTGACCCCAAAATGACTGAAAGTATTGTCAATTTTCCAACACCAAAGAATGCTAGAGATATAAAATAATTTCTGGGTTCAGCAGGATATTATCGATGGTTCATAAAAATTTTTAGCCAAATATCCAAGCCACTTACGAAACTACTAAAAAAGGATGCAGATTTAAATTGGAACGATTTATGCAGAGAATCTTTTATGCAATTTAAACTACTTTTATTAATTTTTTTTATTTTTATTTGAACTGTAGTTTTTACTAATCAGCTCGATAATTATAGTAATAATGATACAATAGAGAGAAGCTTAAGTATAATTTCATAATAAAATTACATTGTGAATATGAGAGTGAACAAATGTTTTATTGTTAGTCATAAAATGAGAAAATAGTAATATGTGTTATAATATTATACATTAATAAGCATTGGAGATAACTGATAAGAGTTGAACAGTTAAAAGTGACATAGGAAATTTGATAATAACATTGATTAATGATATGAAGAAATAAATTAAAATAAACAGAAATAGTTATAGGTGAATATGACATAACTGGTTATTAGGCTAATGAGATGGAAAAGAAATGAACTATGGAATGGATTGATTGTGTAGTACGGCTGTAAGGAGGGAAATGAGAGTATTAATTAGCGCGGAAAGTTCTGAAATAAATTTGGAAAAAATGCGATAGTGGAATTATTTGATAATGAAGTATTATTGCGATAAGTGACGGAAGCGTCGGAAGCTTGTAAATGATGAGTTGATGGATTGAGAATATTAGACGTGAGTACAGTTGTTGGCGCTTAAAGTGCTCACAATAGTGAGAGCAGCTTGGGCGCAACTTGATTAAAAATAATAGTTAATAAAATAATTGTGGACTGTATAGTTGGGTTATAGATTATAATAAATTTATGTAGGAGAATAATGACAATATACCTAATATTAATAAAAATCACAGCCAGTTATTTGATATCATGTAATAAATCAATATACAAAAAAGTAATAATATCAGTTTCAAAAAAATCAATATTCCGGCATGGATACAAAAATATGGTAATAATTTAGGACCCGTCGGTCATACACACAAAAATTTGGTTGACCAATACTCACATAACAGTTGAGACACACCTGGTTTTATACCCACGCTACCGTACCAGGGCCTGTAGTTATGTCAGATAAGTTTAATAAAAAACAAATCGACCCTGCGTACGTGCGAATGTGTGCCGACAACTGTTAAGTTAGGAAACACTGAATGCAGCCGGGACAGGATCTCTAGCGACTCTAGCATACACTACTATCCCCACGAGTGGCGAAGTACATGAAAACACGTTGAATCACTACACAAATCGCTAGCAATTTTGACTACCCTAGACTAGGGAATAACAAGTTATTGACTGCAATGAAAATGCACGGAACGATAATTACCTGGCGATGGATTCACAAATGCACAACAACGTAGTTTGGGACGACTGCAAACAGAACATGAAACTAGTGTTGTACGAACACGAAACAAAGCTGACTGGACAGCGGACAAAAATGAAGTAAAGACCATGTATCGAAGGAGAACAAACAAAAAAAAACGAAATGAATGGTCTTTCAGTGTCACCACACTAAACAATGAACAAGGAAAACTAGGAACTTTGTGACACTGAAAGTATGACTAAATGAAAAACTTAAAGTTTTGAACATAACCGAAAATAAATGAAAACACGGCTGTTTAATAATGATTCCACAGCTGGCCGGTCGCACACGAACGCCTGATAAGCGTCCGTCGACGAAGGCTGCAACTGTGGAACGCACCGTTACGTGTACATGAAAACGATAATATAACATAAAACATATACTACCCGCACATGGCGGGAATTCAAAATCTTGAATTGATTGCATGCGTAGACAACAGTATTAGGATTTCGTCGAATAAAATGAGTAGATTTGCGATGTTTAAGTAGTGCTTTATATTTTGGGCATCCTTTGTAGTTTAAGATATGATCACCCCCGTAAATAGTGAATGTGGCTGGGCTCTTTTTTCTTTGGTGCAAATGTCTGAGGAGTGACCTCCCCCACATTTAACACAGCATGAGGAATGGTGGCAGTAATTAGCGGTATGTTCGTAGATCTGACAGGTTCTACACTGAAGTGGGCCACTTTTAGTCCAGTATTGTGATTCAAATTTAATTTTAGTGTTTAAGGAAAGGCCTACATTAGAAGAAATGTTTATGAGTATCATGTCTTCAAAATTTTTGCAAAGAAAATAATGTAACGAAACTCGCCATTCCAAGAATAGGAAGTGGCCACGACTAATTTAATTTCGATCAAGTATGGTCTATGATCCAATACAAATTCAATAGATCCAATATAAAAATTTTCATTTTTGTAAACACAATGTACTCAGAACTCAGAAGTTATAAAAAGAACATTAAAAAAGAATTCCACGAAAACCCACTAGGATTTCATCAAGGAGAATCGTCTTTAATTCTTGCATAGTTACTTAATAAATTTATTGTAGATACTAATAGAAATTTAAACGTATTTTATATAGAACTTAATAGTTAGTAATTATCAATACATATTATTATTTAAACATATAATATTTATACTTATATTAGTTATAACTTATAACTTCTTAATGAATATATGTACAAATAGTAAAATTATTGTTTTTTATCATTAATTTAACAGGGGGGGGATGAAAGGCAGTAAAATATTTGTTGTCCCTTTCCTCAAATTTTTAAATACACCACTGTTAATACCATATATAAAGTTATACCTATGTTTCAAGTGAAAGTATTATTTTTCTCTCACCTCTTTGTACTCCTTTTTGTACTCTTCTTCGATTTTGAGGCGCTGCGAAAGGCTACGTTGCGAAATGATATTGACTGTGATATACTGGTTGATTCCCTGCATAGAACTAAGGGTAATATTCAGCTGTTCTATGTCATTTTTTACGTTGAATTCCTTGTTCGAGACAATTATATATTCGAACTGTTAAATTGTACATAAATAACACACGATTAGAAGTGAAATGTAATCCAACTATTTTTAAAGTTAAAAATTAATTTAATTCTAAAGGTTTATTTTTATAATGTATAAATCTATATAGATAGAAAGAAAGATATTTATTACACCAATAACCAAAGAATTAAACTCAAAATCGGAACATTATATTAAATAAGGAAAACATGGCCTCGCACTTGTATAAATATTTGCGCATTTTGTTGTATAATCGCACATCAATAAAGAATAATTATTATATTATACGTAAGGTATATGAACGGATTAGAACTTAAAAACTGGTAAAAATTTCGAGTTTCTGCAACTTTTACTTTTTGAATTATAACAAATATTTAAGATTGTTTTAGAATAAATCAATATTTTTTGCTATTTCTTAAAAATTTTAATTTTAAACCGTCATAAAAATTTTTTCTTCAATAGAAATTTCTCCGATAGAAATTTTTTATAGGTTTTTAAGAGTAACTTATAGATATCCTAGCATTAACATTTTGAGCCATTAGTATAAACACAAAAATTTTTATAAATTGTCAACTACAAAATAACATGCAAATTTTCGCGATTTTGGCATATTTCATACACATTTAGAATTTATGGCCTTCTAAATAAATGTGTGTAAGATGATTTTCAATTTATTTTAGTAGCAATAATTATGATTTATAATAAATCTTATACATAAGTTTCAATAGTTTTTGGACAGCTAAATATTTTTATCGCTATTTCAAAAAAAATAACTTAGAAAAATGGAAAATGTAGTTTGTTTATAAAGAGGTCAAAAAATGTCAAAATACTTTGAAAACTTATCCATGTATAAAAAACTCTAATATAAACATTTGGTGAAAATGTCTAGTATTTGCGGTTTGTCTTTTATGAGTTACAAAAAATTTTAACATTTTTAAGCATCACAAATATCATTAAAAAATTATAACTATAAAACATGTATATATTATGTAACAACTAATTTTAAGAAAAATACCATGTAAAAATTAAATGTCAGGCAAATAACCTAAGTTGTTGAAGCCTTTTTTTTTTAAATAAATAAAAAAAAATTAGTACCGTTAGTATACAAAATGTGCCTCAAATTGTAATAATAATTAGACAATAATAATAATAATTAGATTCTATACGTAATATCTGTATCAATTAAAAATATATTTCAAATTTATAAAATAAAATAATCTAAGACCCAACCTCTTCCGATGAATCGGCTTCAACAATACCAGTTGCAGTGATTATTCTTGATAGTATATTCTGGTAGAATCCATCAGTATTTTTCTGGAAAAAAAAACTGATCAGAAAACTATAGTATACTTTATATTTAAACAAAGAAAAAACTTACCATGATCCATTGTTCCAAACTACTTCCATATTTTTTCCTGAAAGTTGTTTTTATATCGTCAATATCAATTTCTGATCGGGTCACAATGATTCTTTTTAGTGTACGGTTGAATGTTTCCCGCCCAGTAATAGCATCGTGTAAACGCTCTGCGAAATAGGCGTTTCTGTTCCTAATAGATTTAACTGAAAATTAAAAGTTCAATACTATTAATATGGAAGCAAGATTTTAACATACATACTATTATTTATAAATAAACTATTCAAATATTCAATCTTAGAATTGAACTCTGTATTAATATGTACGATGTAGGTATAATCGTTGATTAAATATAGGTATCTATGTAATCAATAGTACTATGTACATGCACATTGCACAATATTATTTTTATAGTGCAAAGTGGCTGGTTTTCTTAATATTATGATAGTTAACAAGTGCTTTTTTGATTTATCATTATTGTACTACATGTAATAAAACAATGGAAAACATTTCCAAAGCACATATTTGTTAAATATTTATTATTTGTTTTTTTTTTTTGGTGTTTTGAGATAAGACTTATCAATCTATATTTGTAATTGATTAATATCGCCGGCTAAATGATTATTTTTATTATTATTATAATTATTAATATTAATCGGCTGTCAACGAGTGTGATTACAATTACATCATTATAATGGTATTCATGGGCGCAACTAGGGGGTGGGGGCTTGGGAGTGCTTAGCACTCCCAAATTTTCTGTACCGGTTTTTACAATATTGGTAATAGAAAAACTTCTGATTTTACAAGTAATAATTTATTGACTGCTAAAATTGATAAATTATCAAAAATTGTTTTTCCGTTATTTTAAAATCTAATGGTCAAAGGAAACATCAAATGTGTTTATTAAATTGAGTTTATTACCTATTAAAATGTACCGTGTACACAATATGTAGAATCAATAGGTTTTAATTTAAAATCTCAGGATTTTGTGATTTTTATATTTTTGTGATAAAATAACTATTAAGTTATAACAGTGCTGCAATGAGTAATTAATGGCCATATTTCATTGGTGTATTGAATTTTAATATCGTTTATTATGGCTTTTGCTTTACTTAGGAATATCCAAAATTAAAATTTGGTTCACAAAATCACGCATTTTCATCTTCTTATTATGGTAAATTTGAGTAGTTAGAGTATAGTATCAAGAAAAATGCTGTATTTTGTTATGCTTGCCGCATGTTTGCAAACAATTTTGGTTATACTGAAGATACATTTATCAAAACTAGGTTTAATAATGGGAAAAAAGCAAGTTTTTTAATTACTATTCTTATACTTATTACTCGGTTATTATGTGACGTCTATTACAATTGTTTTATTTTTTTAAATTAAATTAATTTACAGTTATCTTCAAAATTAATGTCTCA
>JAIPRK010001532.1:24263-58104 GCA_025469195.1 Chaitophorus viminalis
ATACGAATAACGATTCTGAACGGAGTTAATATGTTTGTCTAAAATGTGTATATAATAATATAGTATTTTATATTTAAATTGAATTATAATGCAATTTCATAAAAATTTAAATTTAAAACAGTCATAATTTTTTTTCCTTTTGGTCCGGTAGAAATTTTTTTATATATTTTTGAAGATTAGCTTATGCACAAACTAGTGCCAAAATTTTGAGCCTTTAGTATAAACAGAAAACATTTTATGAATTTTTATCTACAAAGTAACTTGCAAATTATCGTGATTTTGACACATTTTATACAAATTTGAGCTTTATGAGCTTATAAAAAAAATATGAGTGAAACGATCACCGTTATTTTCTAGTGAAGATAAGTTAAGCATATTATAAACATTGTATTAAATTTTCGAGAGTTTTCGGTCAGCCAATTAAATTTTATAGGTGTTTAAAAAAAAATTTACAAAAATCGAAAATTTAAATTGTCTATAAATAAGTCAAAATATATCAAAATTTAACCATGTATAGAGAACATCAAAATAAAGATTTGGTTAAAATTTCAAGTTATTGCAGTTTTTCATTTTTGAGTTAGAGCATTTAAAAAAAATGTAGTTTGTAAAAACGTGATTTGCGTAAAATTTCCCGTTTTTTCGTAATTTTTTTGTCGTTTTTTTCGATTTTTTAAAGAAGTATTGAAAAAGTTGGATTTTTAAATTGCCCAAGTACCATCTACATTCACTTTGCTATCAGAAAAGTTGCTGTTTAAAAAAATCGAAGCATTTTTACTGCAAAAAAAGTTGTCGTCAGACACAAAAAAAAAAAAAAGAAAAGCACACAACATTGTAAAATCAATAGATTCCATTACTCCGTTCAGAATCTAAAACTTTATGATGGATGGTGGGTTGATCGGCATGATTCTCTTATATCATTTAAAGAACTTTATATTTATACTGATGCTACTCTTGAAGATCTTGAATATCATAACTCAAATCCTGAGAGGCTGAGACATCAAGTAAAGCATTATTATATATCAGTGCAATAACAAAAAGTGACTTTCTTGTTTCGCTTGAAGTTGCTGTAACTTGTTTTTCTTATACATTACAACAAGTCATACAGAGCAAACAACAAGATTTGTCTTAAGCATTTGCAAATGTTACAGCAGGGAGACTTGCTTTAGAAACCAAATGTAAAAATGCAGATTAGGCTTTCAAAGAAATAATGAATGGTATCACTGAATTAGTTTTAAAAGTTAGTGCAGAAATATCTATGCCTAGAACATGTGGGAGACAAATTAAAAGAGTTAATGTTAATGCTTAGGATTCAGAAGTGTATTATAAAATATCAATTTTTATACCATTTTTTGATAACTTAATAAATAAGTTACATTTTAGATTTGATAAAGGATTTCAACAAATTATACCACTAGAAGGATTTTCGAAAACTAATTTTGGACACTATGACGATTCATCTATTATAGCGACTGCTTCTGTTTATGAAAATGACTTTTTAGTTAGCTTGATTAAAAGTTTAGCGGCTGCTTCTATTTATAAAAATGATTTTTCAGTTAGCTGGATTAAAAGTTTAATGTTTATGTCATGTTTCAAAGCAGAAATATTTATTTGGAAAAAACAGTGGGAATCAGAAACAAATCTTCCAGAGTCTACTGTTGAAGTACTTCAATATTGTACAGAGTTCTTGCGAAATGTAAAGAAACTTCTACAACTGTTTGCTCTTCAAAATATTTTTCAGTATACTGTGTACTTTTTCAAATTATCTCATGAAGCAGATAAAATAAAAAATAAAAAAATGCCAGAAGTAAAAGCGATAAACTAGTACATTGATGATAAAAATTAGATTTGATATTATGAATAAACGCTTAGTATATTTAATTTAAGGTAACTTATTTTGTTTCCATAATTTATTAACTTGACGAGAAATTATTTAGAATAATATATAAATATTATAATAATATTTTTAAAATTTTTAAAATAATAATATGCTACATTAAAATAGTCTTTCGCAATTGAATTATTTTGTTCATCTCACATTGTTTCTCTTAAGAAATGTTTCCTCGTCAAGTTAATTATTTACTGAATCAAAAATGTTTAGGTATTTAAATTTAAAATATGTAGAATTTATTCATGATATCACATCTTTATAGTGCTTAAAAGTCTAATATATTTTAGATTCTGAACGGAAGTGATGGAATCTATTGGTTTTACAATGATGTGTGTTTTTTTTGACTTTTTTTTTTTTGTTGTTGACGACACCTTTTTTGCCAGTAAAAATGTTTCGATTTTCTTAAACAGCAACTTTTCTGAAAGGAGGATGAATGTAGATGGTCATTGGATAAGTCAAAAATCCAACTTCTTTAATACTTTTTAAAATAATCGAAAAAGACGATAAAAAAATTACAAAAAAAGAGAAATTTTACGCAAAATCACGTTTTTACAAAATACATTTTTTCAAAATGTTCCAACTCAAAAATGAAAAACTACAACAACATGGAATTTTAACCAAATCTTTATAATGGTGTTCTCTATAAATGGTTAAGTTTTCAAAGTATTTTGTCATATTTTGACTTATTTATAGACAGTTAAAATTATCGATTGTTAAAAGGTTTTTTCTTGAAGTATCTATAAAATTTGTTTGGCTATCGGAACACTCTTGAAAATTTAATATTATGTTTATTATAAGTTTTAATTATCGTAACTAGAAAATATTGTAGATCGCTTAAATGAAATTTTTTTAAGCCCATAAAACTCAAATTTGTATAAAAAGAGTTAAAATCACGATAAATTTCAAGTTATTTTGTAGATAAAAATTCAAAAAAATTCATTCTCTAAGTACTTAAGATTCAAAATTTTAACACTAGGTTATCCATAAGCTACTCTTCAATATTCTATAAAACAATTTCTACCAGAATTAAAGCTAAAATATTTATGACTGTTTTAAATTTAAATTTTTACGAAATTGCATACTATTGCATTATATGTCAATATTCAATTTAAATATAAAATACTATATTATTATATACCTATTTTAGACCAACATATTAACTTCGTTCAGAATCGTTATTAGTATATAAATATACAATAATACCTATCATTGCATTCAAATTTAGCAAATCCATTGTAATAATGACCTATCCTTTAAATGAGGTGCACTCTACCCCCAACTGTACAGCAGAGTGAGGCCCATCTGGTTCTATTTTTACTTAGCCATTTTCACACATAGCATACGAAAGGTTTGTATTGTGCTTCAACAACTAAATTTGGACATGTCTCTATTGATATGCAAATTGATTTATGTTATATTTCTGCTTTTTATAGTCAGATGGCAGACAAATGTATCTTATATTCTGTTGTTACTGGATATGGATATTTGGTGAACAAATGTTACGATACATTTGTGCTTTAAGTACACTTACGTTAATAGTTATATTGCGATTGCAATTTTCAATAGTTTTTATGTCTTCTAATATAATCTTATATAATAATATAATTTTAAATGGTTAAATAATATATCTATGGGGAAGTATAAGGGGAGGTATAGTAGTATTACTAATAGGCGAGACTCTTACGACTTATTATTTCCAACAGTCATAGAGTGGGGATAAAATATAAATACGTTCGGATAGGATCGATCGGTTGGCGCGATAAAAAAATTCATGAAAAAACGGCTGTGATTGGGGGGTGGCGGATTGTATGCTGCGGATAGTGAATGGTGAACACGAACATACTATTTCTATGTACTTTGGAAAGATAATTTAAACGGAAAAAATTTAAATATTTGCCGAATTCTGACCCATCCGTAAAATCCATGTACTTATACGCAATATGCCTATAAGACTAAGTATATGACAGATATATCATACTCACCAAGAGACAATAACCCCTCCATACATATAATGTCCTCGGTAAATTCCCTATTGATCGTATCTTCGATGTCCTCCGAAGCCAATTTTTTGTACTCGGCAAAGACATTTCTCAATAATTTGTTATCCTTCTTAACTAAAATCATGATGAATTGGAATTTGTAATTTTCGGATTTCGTTTCTCCGTTGTTGTATAAAGTTTTAGTAACTGATTTAAGGGTATCATTGGTGTATTTCTCCAATTCTTCTCGGGCTTCCTGTAATATTATATACAAGCATTATATTGAAAAAACATTGAAGAAATACTTTGACACATCCGTAATCAGAAGGTACATACTACATTTTTTTTTCATGTTACCTATAGATCTTATTTCTTTGGATATTTATATGTCCAATGATTTATAAATAATACAATTTTGACAGTTAGGTGAATATGAGACATAAAGTATAGGTTATGTTGGGTGGCTTTCTAAATTTCTAAAAATATATAATTATATGATAAATATTCAAAATTCATAAATAAAACACTTTTATCCGATAATTGTCATAGTTTACTGTAGTATAAGTAATATATAGTCGCGTGTAATCTGTAATGTGTAGTGTGACCTACAAAATATATAAAATGGTAGATAAAATTTCGGAGGGGTTATATCTTTCCCAAGTATACACCACTGCTCATAGGTAAGCAAACCTTTAATTTATACATAAAACGGAAACCATTTATATGCTAATTGGAGTATTAAAAAACTTAAAATCTATAAAAAATTGATTATTCATCTACTTATACCTATCTATAATTTGTATACATTACGATTGCTGAGCATAATTGGTAAAGTACGTCTTTTACCAAAATGATTCAATTATGTAGGTAAATGTTGTAAAAAGTAACATTTTAAATTCAAATTTACTACTTTCACTACTTTAATAACATCATTAACTAAGAATGTTGGTAAAAGATGATAAATCTCACATTTTTTATAATCATTAACAATATAGTAATCATTATTATTATCTGTATCTGTATACTATATAAAATAGAACCCCCTTTTTTTGTAAATTTGCAGCTACACTTTTTGATTAAATGATATTGTTAGTTCAGTATAGCAATAGTGATTGATGTTTTGCGATTGCAAGTCAATATAATCAATTTGTGTCCTTAAATCAAATGCTGAATGTAGAACTGTTTTAGTCATAAGTTATTTTTTTTCAATTAGAATGTTTTACTTGACAATTTCATGTTAAGTTACTAATAGTAACTTACTATATTTATATATATTTTAACTCGTCTATCATACTATTTCTACCATCATATTCTACTGTCCTATGTGGCATCAAATAACTCGTTTATAATATAAAATATCAGAATCATTCTTATCTCTAATAAAAATGAGTACTTGTTCTGCCATCTACGTTTGTTATGATACTTTCGACTAATGAACTTATGTCACATTCGGTTATCACTGGGCATCCATAAACACTACTCACACCGGCATACTGAACATATTCAGCTGCAGTTGAAAAATAAAATAAGGGAATTTGATTTAGATAGATAAAAATCTAAATTTACATATTTCTTGCAAAATCAAAAGCTCTATATACTCTATGTAATATATGTACTCTATATAATTGTATATGAAAAACTATTCTGAATGGAGATGATTTGTTGGTTAGCACACAAAGATATTGGCAACATCAAAATAATGCTGTTGAGTATAGATTTAATTATACATATCATTATTATGTTAATCCGCCGCCTGCCATATATGGCTTCAAATCTTTATATATAAATGAAGGGTGGAATCAACGTGCAGCTAAAACTACCGGACCTATTTATTTGAAATTTTCAGGAAATGTATTTATTACTATGTATAGGCGCACTAAGAAAGGATTTTTCAAAAATCACATTTTAAAGGCTAAAAAGAAATTAAAATAGTTAATTTTTAACGCTGGATACGGCAGCGAGCGATGCGCGTTGTGCTAAACGTGGTGGTCCAAATTACCCCTTCCATGTCACCGCCGCCGCGAAAACACCGCGCACCGCGTGCATATATTTCCAAATAAATATTTTTCATGTTTTTATAATCATTTCGTGAGTGGGTGCAGGGTTCTTTATTTTTATAAAGTTTTATTTTAAACACGTTGTATTTTCTCTTATTTATGAACTTCGAAATATTTTTTGATGATATCAAATACATATATATATATATATATAAAATAACTTATTCTGACTGACTAATTAATTGATTCATTATAACCTAGCCGTAACCGCTAGACGGATCGAGCTGAATTTTTACATACGGATAGCTTATAAGCGATAGACAACAATAAAATAACTAACATTGTAGTCCAAGAAAGGATTTTTGAAAATTCGATAGTAATTAGAAAACATCACCTAGCTGGAACCACTGAATCTATGTATAATATATCCATAATTAATGTTATTCGGAAAAAAACTCCGGGCAACGCCGGCCCCCGAGCATTTTCTGGGTTAAACGTCGGTTTTTAAAAACTGAGTTCTAATACCAGTGCTAACATTGTTGATCAACATTTATGGGAAATTCAGATGGGCCAGATATGGTTCACAGAACATTTTTATGCACGGATACTGACCAAATTATTTGTCATAGGTTTAGTGTCGGTTTAATAGACACTGAATCGTGCACATATTGTTCTGTTAAACTTAACATTAACTGAACCATTTACAGTGTTAACACAAAGTTTTTCTACGCCGTGTTTAAAAACGTTATATGAACCATACACTTTATATCTTTATAAGTTATTATTATATATACAATAAAAACTGTGACAATGATATAAATGGTGGTAGATAATTATAAATACGAAGCGGCTTTTAATATAATTATTAATTATATATATATACATACAATATAATATCTATATTTATAATTTGTATTATATTTTATTACTGTTTGACAACGCGTCCTTTTTCGCGTGGGTATGTCATGTAATCTGCCGGTGGCGTTCGTTGTTGTCGACGATACAGTTGTTTACAGCTTTTATTTCATTTTATAAATATGAAAACAATTGTTGTGTCAAATGATCGAAAGCCAACCTTGTGAGCTGTGATTTTTCTAGTATTCGTAAATAAAAATCTTATAGGTACTGTAATACTTTTATACCTACGTACATTTCCCCAGCCCCTCTTTTTTAAAATTAAAAAATTTTTTTTTGCCAAACATTAGTGTGCCATTTGTGTGAATTTGTGCGACTACTTTCAGAATTTGTGCGATACCGGTTTAACCATATATTAAAAAATAGAGAAGGAGGCCAGAGAAATGTTCCCCAGCCCCCCCCCCTCATAGAAAAAATAACTATTTTCAAATTTTTTTTCCCCCAACCATTAGTGCGCCATTGATGTGAATTTGTGCGACTGTTTCCAGAATTTGTGCGAAACCCGTTGTACTCGAAAAATCAGATTTTTCGTTTTTGGCATTTCCCCAGCCCCCCTCATAGAAAAAATAACTATTTTCAAATTCTTTTTCCCCCAACCATTAGTGCGCCATTAGTGTGAATTTGTGCGACTGTTTCCAGAATTTGTGCGAAACCCGTTGTACCCGAAAAATCAGTATTTTTGTTTTTGGCATATAATCTTGTTAAGTCTCAACACCTAACCTAACCTAACCTTGTACATACAGCAAAACGATCCTCATGTGTGATATGTCAGCTGACACAGAGTAAGTTATTGCTTTTTTTACTTCATTTACAATTATTTTACGTGTTTTATTATTCAATGAATTCATTTTGTGATCTCGGTCCTAAATAATGAACTTTATATGACCGTTTAGAAGTTTCCTTAATCCAACGATCCATTAATGGGTTATGTCTAGACAATATTTCAACTAATTGCATAAAATTGCCACTACTTTCATCACCATCACCTCGTAATGCTGAACATTGTCGAGCTAATGTTCGAGCAATATCAAATAATATAATAACAATATTCTTGTTAAATTCTTTTTCTTGCTTTCATTGTATTGTCTCTTTTATATTATGTCTGTTCAAAATTATATTAATGTGATCAGACAGTCGATTTGATGATTTGTACATTGTACATCAGATCTATTTATAACTTATTGTTATCGAGAATCGAGCTGCATGTACATTCCCATATAACGACAATATTTCATTGACATTTTATTATTATTTTACTTATCAGTTAATAATGTTAATAATTATTATTAATTATGATATACTTATAAAATATAATATTTATTTTCATAGGAAAATATTTGAACTCATAATTTGACTCTGCAATATAAAATATTTTTTCAAATACTTGAAATATTATTACAATATTATAATTATTGAATATTATTAAAATTACCGACTCAATGGATCGCTGAGCTATGTGCCGACTGGGCCCAACTAGATGAGTCGGGACGGCCCTGGATACGTCTTACATTTTTACAGGACACATGACTAAATTTTGTGTTATACTGAACTGTCAGGTATATTTTGCAAATTCATTTTCAGAATTTGAAAATCGCTCGCTGCCCCGCAACTTCCATTTTAGAGTTAGGAGACTACCCTACCTGCGAATCGTTAGGTGACAGACAGAAAACAACACTTATGATTGAATTTGCTTAAACATTTGTAACGATTTACCTACCTATTTGTACATAAGTAGGTTCCGATAAAAACTTTTAAAAAGTAAGTATGATTTATAGTAGGTTAAATTGTTATTAAATATACTAGGTTGGGCAAATTAACCATTTTTTTAAACTCATTAAGTTAAGTTAATAAAGAAAAAAAATTAAGTATAGTATAAAGTTACCGAAACCAAGTGAACCATTACATTTATGTATACTAACAAAAAATACTGTTGGCAATGAAATCAATCATACGACCAAAAGACCATTGAAAGGTACTGCTGACACAACTCCAGATATCACACATGAGGATCGTTTAGCTGTATGTACAAGGTTAGGTTAAGTTAGGTGTTGAGACTTAACAAGATTATATGCCAAAAACAAAAATACTGATTTTTCGGGTACAACGGGTTTCGCACAAATTCACACTAATGGTGCACTATTGGTTGGGGGAAAAAAAATTGAAAATAGTTATTTTTTCTATGAGGGGGGGCTGGGGAACATTTCTCTGGCCCCCTTCTCTATTTTTTAATATATGGTTAAACCGGTATTGCACAAATTCTGAAATAAGTCGTACAAATTCACATAAATGCACACTAATGTTTGGCAAAAAAAAATTTTTAATTTAAAAAAAGGGGGGGCTGGGGAAATATACGTTTTATACCTTAATATTTTAAAATTGCTAATTACTAATTATTGATATAGACGTCGGTTTTTCAATTTCCAAGTAGTTACTGTGTATATTATTATACAATTTAAAATGTAAGTACCTACTATATTATTTCTAATTTATATATTTTAATAATTATTAGTTTTCTATATTAATTTTGACTGTTATACCTATTTTAACACAATTAATTCAATCTAATAATGCAAAATGTTTGTGTGTTGAATATTTCTGAGTTGTTAATTACCTATTTTATTTTAATAAGTGTGTAATTTTTAATATATTTATGGTTGTTAATTGTACCTATTGAACTAGTTTTGAATAAATAGGTTAAATAACACAATATAATTAAATATAAAATGTAGGTACAATGTACATACATTTTATCTATACTACAGAAAGTGTTAGGAAAGTTACTGTTTTTTGGTAATTAAATTAAATTTTTTTTTATTGAGTTAAAATGTACCTAACTCAATTTCAATAGTAGTGCCCTTTTTCAAAAATATCACTGGAGCCTAATATATAACCATGTGTTTAATCGACCATACATAAACTAAATATTAAATAATGACAATCAACAATATGATATTATTGACAAATAGGTACTCATTTTGCTACATATTAAATATTAAACTTTTTTTCAAATTTATTTTAAACTAAAGGGCATTTTCAAAATTACAATCACTAATTTTAGATTGCTTTTTAGTGCATATATTAAACCAAATAAAGTAACAACTAATTATATAATAATTACTAAAAAAAAGTAACTCAAATAACATATATAAATTAAGTACTTATAATAAAATGTAATTAAATTACCATCAAATTACTTAAAAAGTAATTTTATTAAAGTAACTCCTCAACACTGACTACAGGACATCATCAGTATGATGGGTTATTGGGTTATATACCTACATAAATACATAAATATGGGTAAATTTTAATTAATGTCAATTATATTATACCTATAACTATAAGTAATAATATTTAGTATTATTTATCTTTATATGTATTTTGAACTGTTTATTTTATTGTTTAAATATAATTATAGTAAGTTATAGCAATTGACATATGCTTTATTTATTAAATATTATCTGCCTTCAGATATAAAGGGAAAACAAAACGAGGTTTTATTAATTTAAAATTATTTTCCATCATTTATAATGAATATTTACATTTATATATATTATAATAGTTTAAAAATATTAAGATACTATTAAAATTATTTGTTATAGAAGCTTTGTTTGGTTTTTGAACTGATCTACAGAAAGAAATTACATTCAACAATGTTACAGACAATTACATTAGATATTCTAGCTTTCTATTTAGACCCCCTATGTGCGCCTATGTATATATACATGTATACATGTATATATTATATACATAATATTACATATACCTATACATACATACATACATACATACATACATACATACATACATACATACATACATACATACATACATATATATATATATATATATATATATATATATTATATAGTACGCACGGTTACTGTATTAAACATTGAACTGTTATATACCAATTGATAAAACAGTGTATGAACCCCGTTGAATCAAAGAAAATTGAACTGTTATTACACAAAAAATTAAACCAAAGGAACACGGCGTATATACATCGAGGTGCACTGATGCACGGTTATTACACTGATATGAGCACTCTAAATACACGGTTTAACCTGTGTAAAAAATCGGTATTCAAAATCAGAAAAAAACGGTTCACTAAACAAGATTTACACCGTACTCTGCACCAATACATCTTAATATATTAAACACTGATAGCACTGAAAATGCTACTCGGGGGGTAACGAAAGCTAGTCTAATATAATCATATTTGTTAAAATTGTAATATCCAATAAACGATAAAAGCTAGAGGTGAAATAATTAAGGTCAGTATTACCCTATATTTCAATTAAAATGTGAAAAAAAAATTTAAAAAAATCAAGCCAAAAGTTACAAAAAGTATTCATTAGTCGCAGCTATCTCGGGTGTCGGGTTCTAACGCAGTCACAATTTTCAGGTTAAATTATATATATAAATATTAGTCACAACTTCAAGTAAGATAAAAAATGTATACATTATTATCTCTTACCAAGTGTAAGCATAAGCAAAGATATTGGAATTGACCGTTCAAATTATTTCTGAGGTCATCAATGAGCTCACGTCCAAAAACTGAAACAAAGTGTAAAATTATAAAATACAAATGTTGCAAACGTCTTATTTTTGGTTTATACAAGCGAGGGAATGTTTTTATGGTAAGTATAAAAAACCAATGTTAATGCCGTAAACCAGTGCTGCTGTTTCAACGCGGCGGCCGTTGTCAACTTATCATCATACCCTCACTGTTAAGGCAACTACACATTCTCAGTAGACTCTACTGCACATTATGACTGAAACCCGCGTCGTCGTTATCTGTAATTATTGCTGCGTACAGCGATATTATTTATATATATTTTTATAAATAAATTGGGTACCTAATATACAATTGTCAATTATAGATATTAGATATTATTCTATCATATTGGTATGAAACAACGATATTTGATAATTTTATCACTTCTGTCCTATTATACTAAACTACTAATTATTTTTCCGTTTACTGTATTGTAATTTTATTATTTTTTGTTGCATTTGCTTCACTGTAAAAATGAACCATTCTAAAAAGAATACTCCATACAGTTCAAAAAAACCGTCTGTAAAAAAAATCGTGGCTTAAGATTGAAAGCAGCCCGTGATGGAAAAAAGTAAATGCCTAATAACAAAAAATAATACATTTATTATTTTTTTAAACTCAGAATTTTAAATTTATCAAATTTATTGTATTACCTAACAATGCCTAGTTTACACAATGAGTAGTATTTGTCGTAAGTACCAAGTTATTAATACTGGGTCTAAACACGGCGTATCCCCCCGCGTTTCAAACGCTGCGTATTCCGCGTCGTTTTCCGTCGAATTCAAAAATCAAAATGCATTGGTTTATATCGACGGTTAGTTACACGACGGATGTATGAATAGTGCCTACACCTTAAATGCCTATAAGTTGCTTAAAAATTTATTTATTATTATTGCTCAATAAAAAATTTTGAAAAAAATATGACATTAAAAAAATGCCAATCTTAACAAATGGTAAAAATTTCGAGTTTCTGCGACTTATGCTTTTTGAATAATAACAAATATTTAAAATCGTTTAAGAACAAATTGTTATTTCAGGCAATTTAGCAAAAATTTAAATTTCAAACGGTCATAACATTTTTTTTTTAAGTCCGATAGACATTTTTTTATAGGTTTATGAAGAGTAATTTATTGATAACCTAATGTTTAAATTTTGAATCTTAAGTATAAGCAGAATAAATTTTATGAATTTTTAATTACAAAATAACTTGCAAATAATAGTGACTTTGACACATTTTATACAAAATTGAACTTTATGGGCTTAATAAAAATTTGTAAGAAGCGATTTCCAATTTTTTTTAGTTACCGTAAGTATAACTTATAATAAACATTATATTAAATTTTCAAGAGTTTTTGGTCGGCCTAATTTTTTATAGATATTTCAAAAAAAAAAAAAAAATTAGAAAAATTGAAACTTGATATTGTCTGTAAATAAGTCAAAAAATTTCAAAATACTTCGAAAACTACCATGTATAGAAAATGCTAATTTAAATATTTTGTGAAAATTTCCAGTGTATGAGGTTTTTTGTTTATGAGTTCCCAAATTCACTCATACAAATACGTTTTGACATTTTTAATAAATTAAATAAACTTTTCAAAACTTTATATCAAAAAAAATCCCACTAAATCACATTCAAAATAAAAAAACAAACCCTCAAACAATTAATTCGTTAACGGTACACTAGGTATTACACAAAATATCTATTTGTCAAGGAAAATTACGGAAAAATAATTATACATAGTTATCAACAATGTACTCGTAATAACAAATTTACGTCTTCGGATGTCCCGATATCATGTGTACAAAAATTAAAAACCCAAGGAAACATTTTGTATATTTATGTATAATGTATTTTATATACGAGTACATATAAGTATTATGGGCGATACTCATTTCGCCCAAAAATAACCCTTCGCTCTTCGCCCAAGTCTCTTTGCCCAAATATTTTTAAACTACTTTTTTTTCTCGTCCAAGAATATTTAAGAGCAATTTCCGACCAAATTTTTATAATCCACACTTTGGGAAACACTTACTTTAAATTATTTATATCTATTATATAATCTATTATATTATATAATCTATATTAGACTTAGACATAAATACTCAATGTCATTTAACTTTTCTATTTAATATATTATTAACACAATTTTGACGATTTTATACTTTTGATAAAAACTTACTTATATTATATAAAAATTATATTAATGTACAAAAACACTTTTGGAGAGTATCTACAAACGACCGCTTAATATCTTAATCTTATCTTTATAATATTTGGAAACTATAAGTATTTAATTTATACAATGGTCCGCCGTGTAGATATATCGATCTCAGTATAGTCTGTTTATTATTTTACAAAGATAAGTTCTTAGAAAGTAAACGAGGATGTCGTATGGTAGTGTATAATAATTTTAAGTAGGTACCTATAACATTGGATCGACAAGTAAAAAAGATGGCTCTACTCGTTGGAGATGTGTTTCGAGAACTTGTAGTGCACTAATATACTCGACAAGAATGATATTTTTCTTTCAACAACTGGAGAACATAATCACGAATCTTACGATATAACAAATATTCATCGTCAAATTATAAATGTTGGTTGTAAACGTAAAGCTGTAGAAGATATGCATATATACAACCGAAAAAAGTAAGTTATGACAGTTTTAAATGTTACAATTTCAAACACTCTTAACTCACATAAAAATTAAAATTTCGTAATAAAACTCTGCGAAACCACAGATAAGGTTTTTAACTTTAAGTTCACATAAGTCAGTTTATTCGATTTTTAAATCCGACAGCACAAAATTAGTTCTAATGAACGCAGATTAATTGCTATTTTTTTACGTTTGTAAGACGGAAGTGATGCAGGTATGGAGCCATCTTAATTGTTTAACAGTTTAGTTATATTTACATGTTTGAAAGAACAACATTTTTTTTTTTGACAGTGTATATAATAATATAAAATAAATTATAAAGTATATATCATTTTAGAACCAATAATTATGTATATTAATCAGGAAGTCACCAAGTTTACCAAGTGATAGTTTACTTATTTGTTTCGATTTGAATATTCTTACGAATAATTTTAAATTCAAAGTACTGTATATGATGTGCTCAAGAAAAATAATATGTTACCATAATGTAATTTTAATTAACTATTAAAAGTATCAATAATATATTTACTTAGCAAACAACATTATCAATAGTAATATTAATGTGTAATACATATGTAGATATTTTATAAATTAAAATTAATAACTAATTCATGTGTATGCAGTGCTCGAATTGGGGGGGGGACGCAGGGGGACGGAGCTCCCCTTCAAATTTTAATTTTTTTTAGCGTACCCCTTCTTATATTTTTAATTTGAACGGGGGGACGTCTCCCGTGTAAATTATTATTGAAAAACTTATAAAACGTTTATTTATAGATATTTATTACGTATTATCAATTTAAACAAAATATGCGATAAATTGTAAATTTCATTAATGATAAAAATCAAAATATATAAGATAATTTATTATTATAATCACGGACCACAGACTATAAATTTTAATCCGTGATTATAATACAGGCTTACATAATATACTAATAATGTGTATAAATAATGTATATTATATCGAGATTAAAATTAAAAATTCATGCTATCGGATATCATTGAAAATCAAAGAAAATTTTGCATTATTTTTGATGAATTCACAACATTAAGTCAAAAAACAATGTTGGTTATTTGCCTAAGAACTGTAGTTGGTCCAAATAATGAAGTCAAATCTTTTTTTTTTTTGATATCATTGAACTAACAAACACATCTGCCGATTTAATCAAAAACGCTATACTAACAAATCTTTCATCTCATGGACTCAACAATAATTTTCTAAAGTTAAATCTCATTGCATTTGTGAGTGATGGTGCGTCATCAATTTTGGATCGAATTGCTGGTGTTGGAGCTCAGTTAAAAAAAATGTACCCGAATATAGTTATTTGGCATTGTTGTAATCATAGGTTAGAACTCGCTGTATGTGATACCTTAAAAAAAGTTAGTGGTATTAATAATTTTCAACTGTTCATTGAAAAATTATATGCTCTGTATCACCAATCGCCAAAAAACATGAATGAGCTTCATATGTGTGCTGTATCTTTGGAATATAACTTACAACGTATCGGAAAATTTTTTACAATACGATGGGTTGCATCAAGTGAAAGGACAATAAAAGTATGTATGGAACAACTTTCCAGCACTATACTAACACTTCACAACTGCTGCCAATGATGATTTAAGAACTTCAAAAGAAAAGTCAAAATACTTGGGACTTAAAAGACATTTGGCGTCAATAGAATTTGTCACCAATCTTGGTAAGTAAATTTTTTATTTTGGATTTAAATTGAATTAATTATAATCTAATTTAATTAGATTTTTTTCTGTTATGTTATAGGTATAATGTATGACGCCTTATATGAATTAGCTGACTATTCTACATCACTCTAAAATTGAAGTCAATATTAACTCAAGCAAATTGTTATATTTAACGTATAATAATGGTTTTCGACTCAATGGCTGAAAATTATGGTCCTAAAACAAAAGAAGCTATTGATTCATGTGAAGAACAATCATTTAAAGGCATTCCACTTATTACTAATAAAGCTATACCAAAGATAAATCCATTGCAGTTTTTTAGAAGTCTATCTAATAACTTACGAAGTAGATTGTTCTATGCTAACGTATCTATGCAAGGTAATGAGTTTAAAAATATATACACTCAATTACTTAATGACTTAGATGTATTGGACCCAAAAAATTGGCCAGATTCATTTTATATACAGTATAGCAGCGACTCTGCAGTAAGAAGATTAGCCAATGTGTTTCAAGTTGATGAAAGATCTACGATAAATGGCTTTCGGGAGTTTAAAGATCTCAAGGATAGTTCAACAGTTTTAGATTTAAGACCATTATTAACTGCAATTAAAACTGAAGCAATATTATCCAGCGAATGCGAAAGAGCTTTCATTTTAATGAACAATATAGTTACTACTAAAAGAAATGCTTTGAACCCGATAAGTATTTCTTCTCTCATGTTAATTAATTGTATAGGGCCACCAGTGCACATGTTTGTACCTGAGCCTTATGTCGTATCATGGATATAGAGGGGCAAACGATGTGCTGATGAAGTTAACTGCCCTAAACGACAAAATATTGAAGAGAACCATTCATATGTAGAGCTATTGAATATATTAAAAATGTAAATAATGTATAAAATATCTTAATATAAAATAAAAGATTTGGTTGTAATTTAATAATATTTATTTATTGTTGTAGTGTAAACTTTGTTTAATTTTAATGATTATTTGATTTGTGTTGAAAATATTATAATATGAGGGGTGTGGGGGGGGGGTGAAGCCCCCCACGAGTTAGTTTGGTTTAAATCATTAAGTGGAACGCAAAATTTTTATAAGTCCTTTAGCACCCCTTCTATTATATTTCCAATTCGAGCACTGGTTGTATGTAAATTGTTATTATTATAAATACATTTAAATTGCATACTAATATTTTCTTGTATTATAGTTATGACAACATTTTATCTTATATGCGTATATACTTATAATTTATAAACAAAAAATACAGTGAGAAGCAACGTGCTAATTTCATTTTATATTAAAGTCTTAATATTATATACTTAAACATCAAAAAAATAAAATATACAATGTTATTTCTAACTAGACTGTTTATTATTTAAAGCTTTATTGCGAGTAATTTGTAATACCATTGATAATTTTGAATACAAACATATGTTTTATGCTGTAAGATTATGTGTTCTAGTCTTCCCAGACCCCATGTGCCCGATAACCTTGGAGAAACAAAAATAAGAGTTCTTTACTGCTTATAACGTATGTTATACGTATCTTACTTGGTTCTCCATGAACTCAGCGCCAACAGACTTCCACGTATACAACGCACATGTTGAACAAGACGTGTGTCAATGAATTATAACATTTTTAATCTGACTAGGTATTAACTTAAATTCCAATAATTATTTTGAATTTTTTATTATTATTGTTATTTGGTGTTATAAATACTTCACGTACAATTTATGATTTTGGGTACATTCCGAGTCATCGAAGTAGTTTTATATACTATACACATAAATTACAGTTCTTTAAAAAAAATAAAATAAAATAAAATAAAAAAGAATCGGATGGGTTCGCTCTGCTGTACAGTTGAGTGTGGAGTGCACCTCGTTTATAGGATAGGTCATTATTATAATGGATTTGTTAAATTTGAATGGAATGATATGTATCATTGTATACGAATAACAATTCTGAACGGTGTTAATATGTTGGTCTAAAATGGGTATATAATAATATAGTATTTTATATTTAAATTGAAATATAATAAAATAGTATGCAATTTCGTAAAAATTTAAATTTCAAAGAGTCATAAAATGTTTTCCTTTAAGTCCGGTAGAATTTTTTTTATATATTTTTGATGATTAGCTTATGGACAACCAAGTGTTAAACTTTTGAACCTTAAGTATAAACAGAAAAAAATTTTATGAATTTTCAACTACAAAATAACTAGCAAATCATCGCGATTTTAACATATTTTATACAAATTTGAAATGTATGGGCTTATAAAAAAATTTGAGTAAAACGATCCACAATATTTTCTAGTTACGATAAGTATAACTTATAATAAACATTGTTTTAAATTTTTAAGAGTTTTCGGACAGCCAAATAAATTTTAAAGATCCTTCAAAAAAAAAAAAAACTTACAAAAATCGAAAATTTAAATTGTCTATAAATAAGTCAAAATATGTCAAAATATTTTGAAAACATAACCACCTATAGATAACATCAATATAAACATTTGATAACAATTTCAAGTGTTTACCTTATTTGGTTTTTGAATTACAGCAATTTTCAAAAACCGATATCATTTGTCAGTCTAGAATTTTATATAATATATTATATTTTACATGTAATTTTATGTCAATATTCACTGTTCAAACGATTATAAAAAAAAATCGTGCCTATGGATTTTAATAATTTTTGAATGACAATAATATCTACTTGTGTGGAATCTTCTGGAATATTTTAAATGCCTGTAAGTGGCTTAAAAATCAATATAATATTTTGAAAAAAATATAACATAAAGGAAACGCCAATCTTAACAGCCGAAAAAAAAAATAAAAAACACATCATTGTAAAACCAATAGATTCCATCACTCCGTTCAAAATCTAAAAGTAGTAATAAAGGAAATTGCTTATTATGACCACGCAGCATAAACATTTACTGTCAATGATATTAATAGGCTGAGAAAAAACATTTATAAAGCTCGTAAAATTGTTCTCCCACCTAATCCGACTAATATTAATGAAGTGCATACCCTCGTAGATACAGAAAAAATAATCACTACTAGAGGAGAGTCGTTTTTCTTAGTCAACAATAAAAATAAAAATGTATTGATTTTTTTCGTGTGAAAAAAATCTATTATTCTTGGACTAAGTCGAAAATATATACGTAGATGGTACTTTTAAATATGCGTCAAGATTTTTTAATCAAATGTTCACTTTACATGGATTTAAAAATGGACATTATATTTCATTAGTATTTTGTTTGCTCATTGATAAATCAGTCAAAACTTATGAATTTGTGTTTACTATGATTGTTGAAAAGTGTAGTACACTTGGTTTTTTTTCTCACCAAAAAACAATACCGTTGATTTCGAATTTGCAATTCATAAAGCTATTGATAATGTCTGGCTGAATACAACAATAATTGGATGCCGATTTCATTTAACTCAATCATGGTGGAGAAATATTCAAAAGTGTGGTTTAACTTCTTTCTATAAAGACGAATCTTCAAAAATTGGTAAGTGGATACGGTACACATTTGGTTTAGTATTTTAAACCCTGATGAAGTATTGATGTTTTTTTGAAGACCTACTATCTGACTGTCCAGTCAATGACAAATTCACAAATTAATTTGACTATTTAACCAATACTTACATCTCTGAAGATTTCCACCAAGTATTTGGGCATCTAATACGTCGGAATTAATAAGAATAACTAAGCATGTGAATCTTTTCATTCTTTTTTTAACAAAAGTTTTAATCATTTTTCTCCACCAATAAGTGCCTGGTTAAGTGTTATTAATAAAATTCAAACTGAAGTCTATATTAAATTAAATAGTTTACATTCACAAAGGGGTCCCAACGATAAAAAAATTATAGGTCGACAGATAAAAAATGAAGAAAAAATACAAAAATATAAAGCAGGAATGATTATTATGAAAATATATATATTGAAAATAGAAGGTATGATTTTATTAAATCAATGTCATTTAACTATTCTATTTAATATTATATTATCGAAATTTTAACGATTTATACTTTTGATAAAAACTTATTCTTGTATTATATAAAAATTATATTAATGTACAAAAACTGTACAAAAACACAATACATTTTTGGAGAGTAAGAGAAGCCGCCTCCTCGTGGTACTCTTTGGGTAATGCTAAATGGCTTATTAAACTAATTAACACAAATTGTAAAATGAAGTCTCAACATAATTTATAATGTCAACGTTGCCGATACTGTTGGTTCGGCGTCGTCGTATCATGTGTATTATTTCATGACGTTTTCTTTTTTTTTACGTACATTACTACATTACCTTTTTTTACAATATATAGTCCACGTGTTTGTTTTATTTTACAATATTCGAATTTTCATTACATCTCACATTTACATCCTACATTAATCAATAACATTTTGTGGTCTAATCGAACCGGATATTACACAAAATAGACAAACAAGTAAAAACAATGAGAAACAAAACCAGCCTGATCAAAAAGAAACAAACAACGTTTCATCAAGACGCGCTCAACGCCATGTCTCACTAGGAGATAGGCGTACAGTTCATGTTGCTAGAGGATGCGTTTGATATATACAAAGCGTCTTATGAAGCGGTCACTTGTGAGGCGGATAGTGATGATTATGATACGTATGTTGATCAAATGGAAGCGTTATCGAATATTTACGCCAAAACTAAAAGTCGATTTAAGACTGCTATGAGGAATGATAGCGTCAATATGACGGCTCAGCCTATCACACTCCCATCCATCAACTTACCTAGTTTTAACGGCAACATTGAAGAATGGTGTGCGTTCAAGGACAGTTATGAATCATTAATAGATAAAAATAAGTCATTGGACGAAGTGCATCGTATGCACTATCTGAAATCATGCCTGTCAGGAGCTGCTGCTGAAATAGTATCATCAATTCCATCAAGTGGTGAGTACTATGAGGAAGCTTGGTCATTGCTGACAAACAGGTATGATAACAAACGACTCAATGTACAAACACACATGCACAAGTTATTTAATCAACCAGCTATTCAACAAGAGAGTGCAGGAATGTTAAAAAACCTATTAGATGTCACTAATAAACATGTTAGTGCGTTACAGACGTTGAAGCTACCCATTGAACATTGGGATACAATCATTGTTCATATTGTATCATCGTGTCTACCAACTGAAGTAAAAAGAAGTTGGGAGATTGAGACATCAACGCTGTATGACCTGCCAACATGGCCTACACTGCAAGAGTTCATCGCTTATAGAATCCACGCTCTAGACATGCTGGAGTTCAACAAACCTAACACTGTAAAAGGCAAGCCAGCTAGTCGAACATTCACTCATACCGCCATCGAACATAAGAACAATAAATGCCAGATTTGCAACAAAACACACAGTATTTACCAGTGCAATACGTTTATGAAAGCATCTGTGGATGAAAGACGGCTATTGGTGAGTTATGTTGAAACTGCTTGCGCATAGGACACCTCCGTTCACAATGCCCCATGGATAAAGGGTGTAAGAACTGTGGGTATAAACACCATACACTGTTACATACTAGTTCAGAAGAAAGTAAATCCACAGCGAAGACTGAAACGATTGCTGTTGATTCGCCTGTCAACATGGCTGAGACAGTAGCTGCTCATGGACGACTGCGTTCAACACCACTATCTTCGGTACTGTTGTCTACAGCTCTGGTCAGAGTACATGGTCGCAATGGTAGAACCGAACTCTGTCGTGCCTTATTGGATTCTGTATCACAATCTCACTTCACCACAAGCGCCCTTGTCACTAAATTGGGTTTGCCACGAACTAGCTGTTCAGTCACCGTAGAAGGGATAGCCAGTGCATCTAGCAATATGTCACACATAACTTCAATCAAAGTATCATCCAGAGTGGCTGATAGTAATTACTTGTTATCAGCTATAGTTACTCCTCGAGTCACGATGGATCTTCCAACAACGCGTTTTGACATCAGTAACTGGTCGCACTTTGATGACGTATTGGCTGATCCCAACTTCAATGTACCCGGACGTATTGACTTGTTAATTGGTGCTGAGGTATTCATGGACAGTATAACAGATGGTAAACGACGAGGACCTGTTAATGCACCTGCCTTGCAGAATTCTACATTTGGCTGAATCGTGCATGACACTAGCACCACATCAAGTAAATACACAGATCACGTTCTTACACATTGTTCCACCATAACACTTGATAACACTCTGAAGAAGTTCTGGGAACTTGAGGAGGTACCACGTATATCTACTATGTCAATTAAAGACCAAGCATATGATGAACACTTCAAGACCACTCATGCTAGAGAAAAGTCCAGACGTTACATATTACGACTACCTCTCAAAAAAAGCTGTTCCGGAAGACAACAACTCATACTGGCTAGCATCTCAATGTCTACTGAAAGTTGAACGACTTCTATCAAAACAACCAGATATTGCTAGACAGTACCGTGAATTTATGTTAGATTATGAACAAGCTGGTCACGTGGAGAAAGTGAATCCTCAGGACGAACACCAGCCACTTGTTTTCATTCCCCACCACCACATTTGCCGACTATCCAGTACTACCACCAAGTTGCGTGTTGTCTTCGATGGATCTAGTGTGATGAACACCGGTCAATCTCTCAATGAGTATCTACACAAAGGAGAGAAGCTGCAACGAGATATTGTAAGTGTCATTATCAATTTCCGATTCTCGCGATATGTTTTTAGTGCGGATATCAAGCAGATGTTCCGACAAATCCTTGTACATCCAGCTGATCGGATGTATCAATGTATTTTATGGCGAGCCGACCCATCAAATCCTATTCAACGATATTCAACACCATGACTTACGGGCTTGTCACATCACCTTATAAAGCTATACGAGCGCTACGTCAATTAGCTGACGATGAATCGGCTACACATTCAACTGCATCTCAAGTCTTACCCCAAGATTTCTATGTTGACGAAGTTATGACTGGACGAGACTATGTTATTGAATTAGAAAATCTGCAACAAGATCTAATCAATCTACTAAACCGAGGTGAATTTATACTACGCAAGTGGACAAGCAACTGCTCGTCAATCTTACAACGCATTCCAACCGAACAACGCGTGACGCAATTGCTATTACATGACCACCAACACAATGATATCAGACTTCTTGGCATTTCTTGGAATGCTGCGAAGAACACCTTCTCGATTCAAGCCCACACATCTGAAAACGGCTTGAAGCTCACAAAGAGACGCATTTTGAGTGAGGTTGCTCGTGTTTACGACCCTTGTGGTTGGCTAGCTCCATTGGTAGTCGTATCCAAATTAATTCTACAGATGTTATGGAAAAAAAATCTGCAGTGGGATGAAAGTGTTTCAGACGAACTAACATCCATGTGGAATGCACATCGACTTTCATACCACTACCTGGCTACTTTTGACATCCCACGCTACATCAATGCGTCTTTCCAGCCAGTCACTTCCTACACGTTACATGGATTCTGTGACAGCTCAGAACTTGCGTATGCCGCTATCGTCTACATCGTTGCCATCTCCGACGTGTCTACAACAACAAAACTGGCATCAAAAACACGAGTTGCCCCGCTGAAAAAGGTGTCTGTTCCACGACTGGAATTGTGCGGAGCGCTTCTTCTTGCACAACTTGTTCATGCACTGATCCCAACCTTGAACATCACCATGGATCACATATACTTATGGAGCGTTTCCGCTATCACTCTTCATTGGATAGCTGGTGAGCCCTGCCGTTATTATACTGTAAATTTCTTTTCCTTTTTATTTTTATTTTATTTTTCATCAGATGGTGGTCGATCAACAGCTAATCTTTTGCATCCTTTTATTATTTCTAGTCTTCTACGACTAATTGAAGAAGATTGTACATGTATTTTTAATTTTGCTCCAAGGTGAAAAGAAATTTGTATTCTACAAGTGAATAAAAATATTTCCTAGGAATTTTTTTGTTTTTACGTTTTTTAACTTTTTTAAAAACATTTGTGTTGATGCTGTTGAGGATCCATATTTAGAGTGGTTTTCAGTCATCAAATCAATGACTTTCTGAAATTCTTCTTCTTTATTCAATTCAAAACTATCGTTTGTTGGTAAATGTGTAGATACTACATTATCATCATATTCATGATTATTACTTGTTTCAGTTGTTTCATATGGACAATTTTATAAGCTAAAGCTTGCTGTATCTTTTTCAATTCGAAAAACATTCTGGAACTCAAAAAATTAATCATTAAAAAATTTAAAAAAGGGTTTTTCAAAAATGTTTTCGTAAAAACTTTCTCTTGACAATTACAAACAATTAAAAAAAAATTTGAGCTAAATCGGCCCAACTGTTCTCAATTGATGAATTGTTATACATTTTTGGCTCCATTTTTATATATATATATATAGTATATTGGTGTATAATAAGGTGTATAGGGTAATTGATAAAAAATATAGAGACGACTGACATTATGCTGTTCTCGGTAGGCTTTCAGACTTAAGCAGTTGACGACATTGTCAGACAATAAATCACCTATTTATATTAAAACCTAGTTATGGTTCTCCTGTTTACCTGGTTACTCATGGTTACCTAGATACGCCTAGTTAGCTGGATACCCCTGGTTACCAGGGTAGGTAACACACACACATCTAGGGCACTCATCTCCCATTTTCTCCTCCACCCATTGAATTTGAATCATATATAGCCAAGAACATATAAATAATTCAATGTTTCCTGGTAACCATGGGTAACCATGTAACCCAGGGTTACCAGGGAGTTTCCGTAACGCTTTTCCGTGACGGTTTTCGATTTTGTGTGCCAATGCAAAGACATAAAATGTATCAAAATGTTGGTTATGGTTGATAATGTATAATGTACCAAATATGTCACAAATACAAATGTTTATAATCATTGATACTCCATGGTATACTAAAAATTACACTTACAATAATAATGTTAAGTGAGTATTATGCATGGTATACCACATTAGGTACACAATAAACTTAACTTTATAACTTTCTAACTTTTAACTTAAATTTTTTTTTTACTATTTTTCCCATAATCAGGGAAATATTTTAATGAAGTAGATTTTTTTCCAGTCAAATATAAAAAATTATGCAAAAAAGGGTTAAAAAATATACGTGGAGAGAGAAGTTTGCTAAGCTGAGACGGATTGAGCCGTATAGTCACGAGCGGAGTAGCAGACCATGGCCACGTCAACAGTCTATTTCACTTACATAATTACAACACAACATTTATCAAAACTGGTAAGACTAGGTGTTAATATAATATAAATAATCTAAACACTTACCTTTATACTTATAATTATTGCTATAACTAACTTGTCAAACCTATGTGTGTTACTTGTTATTTGTATTAATTATTAAATTGTAAATTGTAAAATATTATGTGAAACTGTTGTAGGCTCCGTCCGTTAATAAATAAATAAATAAATAAATAAAAATAAAGATGTAGTCCATCAAAATAGGTACACCGTCAAAACTGGATGGGCGCAAAGCAAGTATAATGGTGAGCGTATGCACTCGGAGAGTAGAGATTACTGAGCTGAGGTGGAATGAGCTGGCGAGCCACGAGTGGGGTGTCGCCATGCCACAGTCCACAACCGTACCGCGCCATTAGATCTTTCACATCAAAAATTTACTCGTTGAAAATTTTAAAATTGGGCTCTATTGTGATTTGCACCCGAGGTATGTACCTATGTGCCTAGGAATACCCCCCTCCACCTAAAATGCTGGGTGTCAGATTGCTACTGCTACGTCCGCGTATGCTGTAAATTTTTACCGTATTTTTTTTACAGAATAATGATATTAAACATAGTAGTATTTACATTGATACGATTTTGATGATTTAAGAATAAAAACAAAAGTATATTAGTATAAGAATAAAACTATGAATTATGATGTTATTAAATAGATAATCACTAAATTGTGGATACGTGGAACCACCTTAATATTATACAAAGCGCTTACTAAGTTTGTAATATTCGCTGACCAACTGCATACTGCTACTGGTTAAGACGCTCATTATTTCAATTAGAACTGTTTCATTGCTGTCATTTTTGAGTATAGCGTCGTTCAATTCTGATGCGAGTACGTTCTCAACTGGCTTCATCATCATCAACACGGTTTCCCTGAACAAGTGTTCTTTGATTTTCTTTTTTAATTGTATTGTGAATTCCTAAACAACATATTTTCGTCATTATCGTAATGCAATGTATAATATATACTTACAACAAGAAGTATTTAGGGTGTATTTAGGTAGAGTTATGGGTTACGCAGAAAATTGTATGTCTAATGTTACTGAAATTCTCGACCGAATAGGAAAAGTGAAGTATTTCTCTTGTATACACCTAGCCGTCAGATACCATCAAATACCTTAACACCCAGAAGATCAAAAAAAACCTGGATTTAGCACGGATCAAGAGCATTTTGAATTTCAAAGGATGTGTTTTGGTCTAAGAGGTGAATCCGTATTATTTCAGCTACTAATGAACAGTGTATTAATCGCATAAAAGCTTTTGTCTATTAAGATGGTATGATCATTATGGGTACATCTTTTAAAGACCATCAAAAACAACTGAAAGATGCGTTTACTCGAATTCAAAAATACAATCAACTTGAACCTATTAAATGTGAATTTTTAAGGAAGGAAGTGGCATATTTAAGGCATATCACCTCCGAAAAAGGAGTTCAACTGACCCCTAAATGGCTGATAGTATTGTCAATTTTCCAATACCAAAGAACGCTAGAGATGTAAAATAATTTCTGAGTTCAGCAGGATATCATCAAAGGTTCGTAAAGAATTATAGCCAAGTACCTAAGCGACAGATGCAGATTTAAATTGGAACTATTTACGCAGAGAATCTTATATGCAATTAAAACAACATTTATCCCAATTATCCCAATATCCCGATTTTGCAAGACCATTTATAGATAGACCTGCCATTATCATACATATTCCGTACACTAAATAAGGCAGAAGTAAAATATAGTACGACGGAAAAAAATCTTTCTGTTATTGTATGGGCTCTGAAACAATTCCGGCCGTACATATATGGACATAAACTCACAGTGGTAACAGACCACAAGCCACTGATCCAGAAATTAGATTGGTATGTTGTACCTCCAATTGGATGATTACGAATATGATATAGGTAGTATATAAATCCGGTAAATCAAACACCAACATAGATGACCTGAATCGTATCAGCATAGTCAATGCTATAGTGATGATGCCAAGTTTAGACCATGTAGCGTCAGACTACGAAACCTTTTGTCAGAATTCGAGAATCCATGTTTTTTTAACCCTAATGTCAATGAAGTCGAAGGATACCTTTTTGAAGCTCCAGATGATTTCGCTCTTAGACATTGCGATTCGGCAGATTTTAAGATGTCTTAAAGAATTGCCTTAGAATTTCGTAAGAATTATGGGCAGGTTGACACATTAATTAGTCAAAACTAAAAAAATACAGAAACCACCAGTATAAAACATAATAATCGTCAAATTATATACATAAAAATGAACAAAAGCTTAAGGAAATGCCTACATTAGAAGGAATTTTTATAAGCATCATGTCTTCAAAATGTTTGCAAAGAAAAATATGTAACGAAACTCGCGGACCCGAACAACTCGGCGTGGCCATCTCGGCGTAGTCATTTTGGCGTAAACCATTTTGGCATGAACCCATTTCGGCGTGCATTCAATTCTTTTAGACTTATACTCTTTAATTTTATTTTTATTATAAATGCGCTGTATGCTGGTATAGTATATGATTCTAAACACGTTATATAATTGATATTTGTGTAAATTAATAATCAATGTATTATATAATTTTATAAAATACCTGTCGTGGAAGTATGTGATTTCTATTTATTTATTTAGGTTACACAATTCAAAATAAACTCCATAGATATACAACTACCCCATTACAAGTCCCATAGAATTACAAGTATCCCATTTTGTAAGGTTATGTCTTATATAAAGATATATATTACAAATTATTAAGTAATTGTTGGTATTTTTAATACATATATTATATGAAGAAATATTGATAAATTTTGACATTTCATCGTAGAAAATATAATAATAATTAAACAAAAAACATACATTATAAGTATATAACCATCGTGAGTAAAAATTTTACGTTCCATAATAGTTTTTATTGGATTCATTTCACGCGGAGTAATTTGTGATTATTTTAAATTAAAGAAGTCAGTGCCCCCGGGAAGGCTATTTTTATTTTTATTGTTTTATTTAAAACAATATTTTGATAGTTGTATGAAGATTTAACAGCTTACCAAAACCTAACCTATGAACGAAAATGAATGGTATTAAATTCAATAATATCATAAAACAATGTTCTATGTCATAGAATCTATGATAATCATAGATATAAAAGAATAGATAGGTTATGACCACGGCTTTAGATAGTATGGTTGCGCAACGAGCTACGAAAAAGTAGCAACTGAAAGTTCTTTTCAAATGTACGAAAAATGACCGAAAAAGTCACGTTTTGGCACCATCTAGGTCATGCAATGCTTTGATTTAATTTAATTTTAGAAATTTTGAAAAAGTTTTATAAGGTAAAATAATTCTACTTGACATCCGCGAAGAGCGCTACTTATAATTAACTTTTTTGAATCTGAGATAAGAACTTCCGTATGCCACCATTGAACATAGTGTAGGCCACGGCTATAGATACTATGATTGTGCAATGGTACTAGAAAAACGGAATGAAATGTTCTTATCAAATTAGACCAGTGGCGGTTATAAGGGGAAGTCGATAGGTGGACGCCCCTCCTTGGGATTAGATTTTTAAATTTAGTATATTGCTGACCCAACCCTAACCATACTACAAATTTTCGTACTTTATGGTTTGATAGAAAAATATTTTTTTCGTTTTAAATACAGATAATATTTTATCATAGTTTTGTATATTTATCATACCCAAATGTCTCGGTTACGCAATAAAAAAAAAAAGATTTACATAATTATCTATCAACAATTTTTGAAATTATAACTAAAAATTATACATATTTCCAAGCTTCATCAAAAGATATAATACAAAATGAATTAGATTTATGGTATACTAAATGGAAGAGACATGAATTTGAAGGTAAATATACATATTTAAAGTTTTTATATTTAGTTACTAAATAAATTTGTTAAAACAAACATTTTAATATCATTAATTTTATTCATACATAATACTACATTTTTTTAGGGGAAAATATTCCAAATAATGGGTTAGAAGCTCTAATTTCATGTCCAGAATCAGTGTTTCCAAATATCCATTATATGCTTAGTATTATTTGTTCACTACCTATTAGTGTTGCTTCAGCAAAACGCAGCTTGTCTACGCTTAGAAGGTACCTATTAATTATTATAAGTAATGTATCTATGAATCATTTGACTTTTGAGTAATTGAGTATTAAATATTGCTCAAAAAACATTTAAAAAAAATTCAAACTTCAAGGTATATTAGTGTTAATTATTATATTTACCTAGTTTAATATTTACTAATATTGGTATAGAATACAAATGGTTAAAAAGTTTACTTTTCTAGTTTCCTTCACTCTATTAAAATCAAAAATATTATGGAAAAAAAGTACTAATTAGTAAAAGAAAAATTTCGTGCTTATGCTTTTCATAATAATACTATACAAGTTTTTTCATTAAAAATATGCATTAGTTTTGCTTAATTTAATGCTTTTAAGTACCTAATTGCTTGATTGATATTTTTAATTTTTTTAATTAAAACATTTAATTGCTATATATTGCTACAACTATGCATGTGATTTGCTTTATTTATTTAGGTTAAAGACATGGCTGAGGTCAACAACTAGCGAAGACCGATTAAATGGGCTAGCACTGCTTCATATCCACAGAGACATATATGTTAATATAGATAATATTATTATACGCTTTGCTAAGCAAAAAAAAAGGCATATGCTTTTATTATAATTATTCCGATAGATCAATACATTTATACCTTTTTTTTAATACATTATGTTAAAGTGTGTTAATATTATTAATATATAAACATTATTATACATATTTTATACTATTACATATAATCCGTATGTATATTTTATATTATATGTATATTGTTTATACTATATATAATAATGCTATGGGGTGAGGGCCGGGGGAGAGTTGGTTTTATTTTCGCCCCCCCCCCTTGAACAGCATGTATAACAGCCACTGAATTAGACAAATAACCTGCATATAGTCTGTGAACTACCTGCTTATTAACAGCGTCCCCATCGACACAGCGGATTATTAATAATGATATTAATAGTATATATAATAATAGTCACGGCTATAGATACATCTAAATATATTTATAGTAGCAAAATTGATTACAAAAATAATCCACAAGTATCTCTAGCAGGAAGCAGGTATTTTGATAAGAAAATTTTTGGATGTTATTCACTGCAGCCCAATATAGGCCGTTGCGCAACCATAGTATATATAGCTGTGGTGGTAGTGTTCCGGAATGGGGAAGATAGAATGTCACGTTGTTAATTATTACGAATAAATCCACAAGAGCGCTAGTTGTTTGTTGCCTATCAAAGAATCAATTCGGCGGTCACTTTATCAAAGCTCATTGAGTAACCATTATATCTTAAATCGTGATTTAGACATTGAGGTAGATAAGATTATTAATAATATTCTTATCTATCTCAGTGTGTTAATATGAATTGAGAGCTGATAATCAGCAACCAGAAACACTTATCAATATCAGTATTCAGTTATATTAATTTTATTGTTTGATACCTATCTGAAATTGTAGGTGCCGGATGGTTTTGAATTGAAAAATGAAGTCACTGTGCTGTACTATGAAATGATCATTTATTTATATGTTAAATAGTTATAATATTAAAATACGGACACGGTGACGGTCAGGCAAAAGCTGACGGGCCCGTTCCCCGACGGCGGTGCCGTCAGCCTGGTGCCGCCGTCAGCCAGGTTTTCGTGCGCGAGCCGCGTCCGCGGACGTCTGAGAATAGACGCCGCAGTCGTTGCGATAACGGCCTCGACAAAATGTGTGAAACTAGATTTATACAAAACACTAAAGTAATTAATCGTGTATTCTTAAATTCTTGTGACTTGTGTTAAAGTTCAAAATGTTGAATCTATAACGTGTATTTAAATCGATAACTTGAATCATGGATTCAAATGATTCAATTGATATGGGTAAAAAACAATATATTTTAAAATATTTTAAAAGAAAAGCTTCTACTTCACTAAGGCAAAATAATTCATCAAGTACTGGTAATACAAATAAAGTTCTTGTCACTTCCTGTCCTGTTATAAATGACAATGTGAATGAAAAAAATAAGGATTATGATGTAAGTGTATTATTTATTTTATTTTCCAAGTATAAAACTATAGTAGTTGTACAGTTTACTGCTTATATACATTAAAATATGTAAGGTAAATTTTATTTTTTTATTTTGAAGATTGAAATCAATCGCATGATAAATTCAAATATTCAGCTGCTTCAGCAAATTAATCATATTGCTTTTTTATCAATTGCAGCTTGAATATGGCGAGGAAAAGCTATTAGCAAGTTACTAACCAAAAGATATATTTTATTAACGATAACAATTAATTTTAAATGTATCATTAAATTACACACACATGCTTGCTTGCAGCTATATTATATAATTAGTAACTACATACCTAACTAGGACTATGAAATATTGAACTGCATGTTTATAATTGCAGACTTGCACACATACTTTTATTTACAGGTGCTTAGGAATGTTTGTGAACCATCACAAATGTATAAATATTGGAACAAAACAAAAAAAGAGGGCTAAGATTTCAGTCCAAATGTTTTGATCAATTTTCTTGGCTTGTATATTCGGAAATAAAAAAGGTGGTATTTTTTCTAAAACTGGTGGAGTAGATCAGCCACTTAGGCAGCTTAAATTTATCTTAATAGACTTACACAAAAATATAACCGTGACACCTGATGAGGTACTCGATGTACTTGCATTGTCGTCAGGGAAATTGGACTTCGTTTTATAGTTAATAAAAAATTTTTAAACATTACAGCATGTGTATATGTCTATTAAAATTTTTATATCCCTCCCCCTGCAGGAAAAATCCTAGATACGCTACTGCTCAGAAGTTGATAAAAGAAACATTAAAAAAGAATCCCACGAAAACCCACTTGGAATTTAACAAGGAGTATTGTGACCATAAAACGTATTAAACAACATCAAACGTGGAAAAATTTAAAATCAAATGTGAAGGAATACATTAAATCGTGCAACTCTTGCCAAATAAATAATTGTAGCAACCAAAGAATACAATAACGAATGGTGGAGTCCACCACTGCGATGAGAACCTTTGAGAAGGTTTTTCTGGACATTATCGGACCAGTTGAAACTTCTCTCAAGAGTTACTCATTTATCCTGGATGATCTGTCAAAATAGTAAACAGTAGGTCCATTATAGAACCACATAGCGAATATGATTGCACAAGCATTCATTGAACATTTTGTTTGCCTTCATGGAATCTCCGACGTCATAGTCATTGATCAAGGTAGGGAATTCATGAGAAAAATCTTTACAGACTGTTGTAAGTTACTCCAAATTGAAAAAATCAATACGACAGCGTATCATCCGAAGTCGAACGGAGCACTAGAAAGATCACACAGGAGCCTTGCGGAAGATTCTAGACATTATGGAGAAGATAAGAAACATAATTGGCATGAATATGTTCCGTACGCGATGTTTGTGTATAACAGTACACCTCATACAACTACAGTGATATCATATTTATAAGATTTATAATGTGTTATTTTTATCGTCAGTTTTCGTCACAAAAATATAAAACAGCATAAATCTTAACTCATTATATTCTAAGACAACGACCTTAATACGCGCTGAGAGTGGAGATTAGTAAGCTGAGACGTGAAATTCGTTTGACATAAAAGTGATCATTTTAACCTATTAATTACACTTAATTCTAATTGAATAAAGAAATTTTAAATAACACTGAAATTATAATATTTTCATATTATCACGGAAATATAATATGATTATGCTATATGTATTTTCTTTAATAAACCTTTCTTTTATGCATATTTTCTATACAAAAAAGTTCCGATATTTCACGATCATGTGATCTGCCAGGAGTCCAGCAACAGCTAATTTTTTTTATTTTTGTCTTTAATTCTTGCATAATCACTTAATTAATTTATTGTACTAATAGAAATTTAAACCTATTTTACTTAAAACTTAATAGTTAGTAATTATCAATACAAATTATTATTTATAGACATAATATTTATATTTATATTAGTTATAACTTATAACTTACAACATCCTTATGAATAAATGTACAAATAATAAAATTTTTGTTTTTTAGTCACTAATTTAATTTGGTGGGGGGGATGAATGGCAGTAAAATGTTTGTTGTCTCTTTCCGCAAATTCCTAAATACGCCACTGTTAATACCACATATAATGTTTATAACTATGTTTCAAGTGATAGTATTTTTTTTTCTCACCTCTTTGTACTCTTTGTCGTACTCTTCTTCAATTTTGAGGCGCTGCGAAAGGCTGCGATTCGAAATGATATCGATAATGGTATTATTTTTGAAACTCCACACAGAATGAAGGATCTTATTTAGCTGTTGTATGTCTTGTTTTACATTGAATTCCTTATTCGGGACAATCATAAAATTAAACTGTTTGATCGTACACAAATAACACAAGATTACAAGGGATAAATGTAATCTGACCATAATTAGAGTTAAAAAAATAACTAAATTCTAAATATTTATACTTTTAATGCATAAATCTATATAGGTATTTATTACACCGTTGACCAAAAGAGAGAATTAAACTCATAATCGGATCATTGTCTTAAATAATGAAAATATAGGCCTCACACATGTATAAATATTGGCGCACTTCGTTGTTAAAACGCACTTCGATAAAGTATATTATATTAGGTATATGTATGGATTAGAACTTGTACCAAGCTACACCACCTGTTCACTTATGTTTACATTATTAAGTGATTTGAAAAAGTATTTTATTTAACACGACGAACACGTACCACCGAGGCATCGACGGCTATGTATTCAATATTGTATGCAATTTAATGAAATTT
>JAIPRK010001533.1:4203-58040 GCA_025469195.1 Chaitophorus viminalis
ATATTTTTGAAGATTAGCTTATGGACAAACTAGTGTCAACATTTTGAATCTTAAGTATAAACAGAAAAAATTTTATGAATTTTTATCTACAAAATAACTTGCAAATTATAGTGATTTTGACACATTTTATACAAATTTGAGCTTATAAAAAAAATTTGAGTGAAACGATCACCGATATTTTCTAGTGAAGATAAGTTAAGCTTATATTAAATTAAACCTTGTATTAAATTTTCGAGAGTTTTCGGCCAGCCAATTAAATTTTATAGGTGTTTAAAAAAAAAACTTACAAAAATGGAAAATTTAAATTGTCTATAAATAAGTCAAAATATATCAAAATACTTTGAAAACTTAACCATGTATAGAGAATATCAATATAAAGATTTGGTGAAAATTTCAAGTTGTTGCGGTTTTTCGTTTTTGAGTTAGAGCATGTTAAAAAATGTAGTTTGTAAAAACTTGATTTTGCGTAAAATTTCCCGTTTTTTCGTATTTTTTTATCGTTTTTTTCAATTTTTTAAAAAAGTATTGAAAAAGTTGGATTTTTGACTTGCACAAGTACCATCTACATTCACTTTTCTATCAGAAAAGTTGCTGTTTAAGAAAATCAAAGCATTTTTACTACCAGAAATCGTGTCCTCAGACACAAAAATAAAAAAATAAAAAAAAAACACACATCTTTGTAAAACCAATAGATTCCATCACTCCGTTCAGAATCTAAAATGTATTTCCAAGGATATTATTGCCATGATACTTACGTTAAAACATTAATAAACTTTTTGTACATATATTAATTAAGAATTTGTTTTATTTTAAATAATTATAATAATAAAACTTGAATGTCCCTATAAATATTGCAGTGTTTAATAATTAATGGAACATTATACATTTTATTTTAAACACGGAACCAAACCATGAAGCTTTAAACATATTGCAGTTGTCATATCACATCGTTTCAGTGAACCGTCGATTATTGTTTGATATTTATTCGTTTCATAAAATTACGGTCGTATACCAAATGTATAAACCAATATACGACTAGAAATTAACCATATTATTATTTCACTCAAACTATATATGGCTGCGGCACGCACAATAATTGTTGATTATATGAGAGAAATAATAGTAAAACCCACGGTACATAATTTAATATGATCGTAGGTATAAATCGTTCAAATTTAATTTGATGGACGCATTCGTGATACGCAAGTGTACCCGTATCATATACATAAATTAATAATGGTGAAAAGTCGTTGAAAATCTTTGATCTTATGATTACAAAATGTTAGTACGAAATACAATATTCCAATATTGACAACGATAAATGTTCAGTTTATTTTTCCATTATTTAACAGTTGAAAACTGTGCAGATCGATAATGACTTTGCAGCGAGTCTTCTTCAACTACAAAATGTTGCAAACGATCACGCGACCAATAAGATATAAAATGTTTCAAGGACACGAATCCGTCATTTATTCATTATTTTAATTTTATTTCCAGTGGGATCAAACGACCTCTTCGAATTTAGCACTGATGGGTGTACAACACGATGCTTCTGGTCTGTACGGATGCACAGTGACCACGGAATCACCGATATATAGTAAAACGTCAGAATTCCACGATCTCACGGTGATAAGTATGTGTTTTGTAATATAATATTATGTTGACTAAACGCGTTTCTCGAACAAAATCATTAACACCATGGTTTCCTTTTTTAAAATTATTTCCAGAAATTCAAAACGTTGACCCAATGATAGAAATTTCCAAAGAAGTGTTTAACGTGGGAGACATTTTGGATGCCACGTGTACGTCGGGACCCTCAAGACCAGTGCCCGAAATCACTTGGTTGATCAACGGAAGAAAGGTAATTTTTATAAGAATAAAGCAATCCGATTCGTGAGAGTTTCGATATCTATATGTAGGATAAAAGTAGATCTTAAGAATCTAGAGCTCAAAGGTTATATATTATTATTTTTACGTGATATTACTAATAATTAATCATTAATCATTAAAATATATCGTGTTTAAAATCGGAGAGCAAAATGTTTCGATTTAACCTAAACGGCACTCCATGTAGGCAAATGTGATGCACGAATGTCATGCGAAGACTATTATTTGCCTACTTCCAAAAATTAATTATACTTCGTGTTGGTGAAAAATTATATTCGTTACAATGTGATATGAATAATTTACCATTATACAATTATATTTAACCTAAAGCATTAATAATCGTTTTATGAACTTGTAAATAACAGCCGAAAAAAAAAATGAATAGATCAACTTTTCTATAAATATCAACATAATGGAGGAAATTATAATGGGGGACATAGTTATAAATATGGAATTTGTTATAATATATTCTGTAGGTATAATAGTATAGTACAATTATCTATTTAATAAACAAAGGATCAAAAATAATATCCCACATAGCCTCTTCGAATGCCTCAATCTCTGAACTTTTACAGCATAATAAAATGTATTAAATACACTAATTTTTACAAAACGATTTAATCAGTATCAATGAGGTTATCATGATTATTAATTATTATAACGTATAAGATGTACATAATCCACATTATTTATTCTTCTCTTGTTATTTTAATCAATTATTATTTTGCTTTTATTCATTTTTTATTATTTTTCTCCCCAGCAGTATTTGTTAATCCTATTTTGGTGTTATAAAAACATAATCATACTTATTTACCTTATATTTCATGGCCAATGACCTATGATGCCGAGGCTTTTATTTATAATAAAGAAAAAATAAATAAATACATAATATTATATACTCAAGTATAATATATATTTAAAAATAAAATTCACTCGAAAAAACGGCTTGTTTATTTGAACAAATTATACTATCTGCATCCAGTTTTTTAACCCTATTACTATAATACATGAAACTCTAAAATGTTAAGATCTGTAAATGCTGGTATAAAAGTACAGTATTTTTATTACAGAAATTTAGTAGTTAAACAACCAGAAAATTTTTGTTTCACTTAAAATTTACAAAATATTTTTTATATGTATATATATATATATTATAATCTATATATTAAAATAATATTCAGTTTCTGAGATTTTCTTAAATACATTTATAAAATATTCAAACATCTGGATTTGTGGGACCTAATAACTTTAACAATAATTTAACAATAACACATGATATGTGTATTATTTATAATTATTAATTATACTTATTTTCGTAAAATGAAATGAAAATTTCTTTTTTATGAGATTCAGAATGTTTTGGATTCATTGTTTATTTAGTTAATAAAAACAACACAATGAAATCATTATTAGGAATCAGGAACATGAATTGTAATATTTTTCTTGGGATTTTTAACACAAGAATTTACTGTAGTAAAAATAAAAATGACGGTTTTGATTTCAATTAAAATATTTTCAACCAACAATCGAGCATTCAAGTAAAAATTCAAGTAACGCTTTTAAAGCACTGCGATGGGTAGGTGGTCTGAATCTCTTCGCAATGCGGGTGAGGAACACGTTGTTCTATCACACGAGTGAAATTATCAAGTAGGCTGGGAGTTATGGCCGAGAAATACTAAATGTAGCGTATGTACTCGTATACCGGGATCACTTTATTTTACATCATATGCATATTAAAATATGTTATGTTTGTGGACCCGATACGGGAAGAATACTTGCAATGGTTGTCGAGAATTTTAGTCTCGTGAGGATTCGACTTGTGTGAGACAGACGACGAAAGACATTGACCTGCAGATCACTACCACCAAAACAGCCTTGCAATTAGCCTTGCCTACAGTGAAAAACGAAAAAGAACTAAAGAAATGATACTCATGTTAAGTAACACGTACACCATACGATAACCACAACAACAACAGCAAGGCATAGTTGTCTTATTTCGTTACGCCACCTCTCTCTTTCTCTAACTCACTTCCTCCCCTTCAATCAAGAAATGTTTAATTTATTCCATGTATGTTATTAGTACACTATTTGTAAGAATTTGTAGGGATATCTTCAGTATTTATACGGTATTCGTTCACCATGAAAAATTCATTTTTCGCTATAGAGGCAGGTGTAACATTACTTCCAGAACTCCTGCTTTCTGCCAAATACAAATATTATACATAATTTGTTATAAAATGTATCTTTAGTAGACATGTTTAAAATTATAAGTTGTTCATTACTGCTGTAGGTCGTAGAGATTAAAGAAAATATATGATTTTCGATAAGTTAGTGTTTTAAAATAAACGATGGGTTCAGTAATACCAATATTCTTCTTTATCATAAAATGTTATACGAATAATTCCGTGAACCTGACGAAGGAAAAGGATTCAGCTCAGTGTAAACACAGTTTTTAGAACAATCATGTGCTGGCTTTAAGTATTGTAAACAAGAGCATAAAATTAAAAATTCAAAAATATGAAACATAGTGATAATAGGTGATTATTTATTATAAATCTCAGAAATGAATATACAAGTTTTATTAAATATTGCAATCGTTCTCATTTCATAAAAACTCTATAGATTTAAACGGATATAACCCGAGCAGAAATACATAAAATCGTTTATATAGCAGAACACAAGTTTAAATAGGTAACTTATATAGTACAGAAGATCAGTCTCATAATGGATTCATCAAATACAGCTTCTATGATTACAAACGCAACCAAAGAGACATCAACATAGGTCACCGTTATGTGCTTTGATTTATATTCAAAGGATAGGAATTTGGATCAAAGTATGCCGGTTCCAACTGGAGAAAAACTTTATTTATGTGACTGGTGCTCGAAGATATTTCCTCGGAGACCGAATCTGAAAACGCATATGCGAGTCCGTATTCATAAACCGTATTCATGTGAGCTGTGCCCAATGACATTTTCTCAGAGAAGCAATCTGAAAATACATATGCGAGTTCACGCCGGAGAAAAACCGTATTCGTGTAAGCTGTGCCCGATGATATTTTTTCGAAGTTTCAGTCTGAAAATTCATATGCTAGTCCATACCGGAGAAAAACCATATTCGTGTGAGCTATGCCTAATGACATTTTCTCGAAGTTTCAGTCTGAAAATTCATATGCTAGTCCATACCGGAGAAAAACCATATTCATGCGAACGGTGCCCGATGAAATTTTCTCAGAGAAGCGATCTGAAAACACATATGCGAGTTCACACCGGAGAAAAGCCTTATTCATGTGAGTTATGCCCGATAACATTCTCTCAGAGAGGCAATCTGAAAACACACATGCTAGTTCATACCGGAGAAAAACCGTATTCGTGTGAGCAGTGCCCGATGACATTTTCTCATAGTAGCAGTTTGAAAAGGCATATAAAAATTTACACCGGTTAAAACCATTATTCATGCTATCCATGATAATACATTACATGGCTGATTGATATTAGAGAAAACCATATTCGTTTGACCCGTGCTTGATGTCATTTGTGTAAGCATAATAAAGTTACTACCAGAATGTCCACAAACATATGAATTTGGAAATGTGGGTACTATTTTCATGCAGCCTATGTAATAAATGTTTATTTTTTTGACATTTATGGCATTTTATTATTTTCCAATAACTATTGTTAAATTATAATTGTATTTCAATGTTTGAATTGAGCTCATACAACGAGAACGATTTGTGTTTTATATCTACGTGTGACATATATTTAGTTAAAGACCATTCCAGTGGCTGAGTATTTGCGCAGGAGTCTTAGATAGAACACATAGACGTAAATCAGGGGGGGGAGGTCAGGGAGCTTGCCTTCCCCCAAATTTAACTATTGCATCTCCAAAAGTCTAGGATATAACATTTCAAAATGCTTTACTGAAAATTGTAAATGTATGCAATTTGTAACTTTTTTTTTATATTTATATGCGAGTATATTATATACCATTTTGGATATAAAATATAAGTTATCGATGAGTATTATAGAACTAATAGGATTCGCAGCACCGATAACGTTATATTTTTATTTGAAAAGATATTTTGTACACATTGAATATAGTAAGAGACAACAAGTCAGACTCAAACGATTGTATAAATGAATACAATATGATAATATGACACCTGCGTCCTGTTATAAAAGGTATACGGATTTTTTAACAAAACCAATTCACCCTGTGCACCGGACATCTATAACTGCGTTTCATTTGTTACGATATATACCTATATAAATGTTGTCATACTTACGCCTAGATGATCGTGTAGTACTGTGGTGTATAGTTATACGAATTACATCGGATTTCTATAGGCACATGCAGGGCTGTTGCGTGTATACGCACATAATACTAAATGCATAATTTAATATATTTTAAGGGAATTTTAAGCTATGATCTTCTGTCTCTGTCTATCACCCACGCGCAACATAGAAATTTAGACGTTTTCTATTAATTAATGCGATAAGAATTTTGAAAACTCATTTGAATTCGTTGTGAAGTTTTGCTGGTATCGAATTTTCATATTTTTTAAATTTTATATTTAACTCAAAAAAAGTGCCCAAAAAAAACCTTTTGTTGATTTTTATGTATCCAATTTGTTTAATTCTATTTTGTGAAATTTTTGAGGGAAAAAATCAAAAAAGTGGAAAAATCGATCTAAAGTAGACTTGATGACGAATCGAAATCAGTTTTCAACATTTTTATCTCATCAATTGATCGATCAGTATACGTTTCTCTGACATTATGTAATGCCTAACATATTTCGGTTGAAACGGCTCTGACGTAGATGTTTTTGAGTTTGTAGGTAAAACTCAAATTTATGTAAAATCAATAAGATATGTTAAAGCTGACCGCATTAGTTAAGTAAATTAATTGTAGTATAGATGATTTAACTTTTGTGCTTTTAACCAAGCAGTGCCATATTTTTTTTTGGGGGGGATGCGTTCTTGGGTCTTGATTTCCTACCAAAGATCAAAAATAAATTATTATTTTATCTACGGCTGAATTCAAATGTTTTATACAATAATATCTAATATAATTTTATTTACAAAATTTCAGTGCAAAAAAATATTGAGATTTCAGATTCTCATAAGTCTTAAGACTCCCTCGTGGTACTTAGACGTAGAGAAATAACTTACAGTTATATATTACATTGTTTAGTACAGTATATCTATATTTATATTATATTATTTTGTAATACTGTTTAACTACTAGGTATTAATTTTAATTTATAATATTATAAACTTACTTACGTTTTCAAAACAATTTGAACACTTTTTCCGAATTTTTTTTAATGCGTCACTGCTTTAAGCCAAGTATTTATTAAAGTGTTTAGGAAGAAAAGCGTATTAATTTGTATGACTATGGGACGTAATGTTTGTTAATATATACATGTATTGAAAATAAAACCTATGTACACCCACATAAAAAACAAAATTATTAAATAAATAACAAGACACAGTTCACTGCAGTAGGTAAGTATTGAAATAAAACATACAATTCGTTTCAATACAAAAAAAAATAGTCATATATATATATATATATATATATATATATATATATTCCTTTTTTGAAGAATTGCATCGAACATTTCATATGTGATCACATAAATCAGTTAAATATCTTAGCTGGTTGTTACTTTAGTGAAGTAATTTTTCAAATCCCCTAGGAGTTTAAAAATTCATTTGAAAAACGACCAAAAATTTTTTTAAAAAACGGAGAATATTACATTTCATTTATTCCAAGACAACATTAGTTACATAGAAAATGGTTATTTTTACATTTAAAAATCATAACGTTTGCTTAGAGCATGAAATTTTTAGATTCTGAACGGAGTGATGGAATCTATTGGTTTAAAAATGATGTATGTTTTTTTTTTGTGTGTGTCATCACGTTTTGGGGCAGTAAAAATGCTTCGATTTTCTTAAACAGCAATTTTTCTGAAAGAAAAGTGAATTTAGATGGTACTTGGTACTTGGTCGTGTCAAAATTACAAATTTTTTAAAATTTTTTGGAAAAATCGAAAAAAACGATAAAAAAATTACGAAAAAACGGGAAATTTTAAGCAAATTCACTTTTTTACAAAAAACATTTTTTTAAAATGCTCTAACTGAAAAACGAAAAACCGCAACAACTTGAAATTTTCACTAAATCTTTACGTTTGTGTTCTCTATAGATGGTTAAATTTTCAAAGTATTTTGACATATTTTGACTTATTTATAGATAATTTAAATTTTCATTATTTGTAAGTTTCTTTTTTTAAATATCTAAAAAAATCATTTGGCTCTCCTCTCCAAAAACTCTTGAAAATGTTATAAAGGACTAATTATAAGTTATACTAATAGTAACTAAAAAAAAAAAAAAAACGGAAATCGTTTCACTCAATATTTTTTATAAGCCCATAAAGTCCAAATTTGTATAAAATGTGTCAAAATCACGATAATTTGCAAGTTATTTTGTACATAAAAATTCATAAAATGTTTTCTGTTTATACTTAAGGTTCAAAATTTGAACACTAGGTTGTCCATAAGCTTACCTTCAAAAATATATAAAAAAATTTCTTTCAGACTAAAAAAAAAAAAAAATTATGACTGTTTTAAATTTAAATTTTTACAAAATTGCATTATAATTCAATTTAAATATAAAATACTATATTGTTATATACACATTTTAGACAAACATTTTAACTCCGTTCAGAATCGTTATTCGTATACAATGATATCTATCATTGCATTCAAATTTAACAAATCCATTGTAATAATGCCTATCCTATAAACGAGGTGCACTCTAACCCCAACTGTACAGCAAATTTTATATTAAAATTACTCATTTTTTTTACCCATTCAATCATATTACTTCGCATGATATTTTAATATATATTTTACTTTAGATCTGAAACATAATATGCAATATGCAATATCCAATATCAATTAGGTTTTCTCATTACACAGTATTACCTAACTATAAAAATACTTTGAAAATACTTTTAATAAGTAAATACTTAACTAATTATCCAAACAGTTCTTTAATCAGAACAGTTCTTGAATATCATTATTATTAAATTATTTCAAATTTACGGTTAATAAACCGACCTATTTATTATAGCTTTATCTACATTAAGAACAAGTATGTAAATACACATCAAGTATACGTGGTTAAAATATGTAATTGCTAAATTGAAAACGAAAAATAAAAATATTTATAGTATTCTTAGGTACGTGATATATAGACATATAATAGTTCAATTAAAACCATTTCATCTCACTTCAAAAATAATAATGTTTTGATAAATTATACTACGTAGGTATAATAAAATAAAAAATAGTTTTACTTTGACCTTTAAAAATAGAAATTAACTTTAGAGACAACGCGGTGGTCTGTTCTAAAGGTCATATTAATAAAACTGAATACAAATAAAAAGTCAATCCAATCAGCAACGTTAAACCACAAAACAACCTACAAATACTTGGTAATTCAATTATAACATGTATCCATTAGAAAAACAAATGCAATTTTAGCTGATGACTTTTTAACTGAAACTACTATATTAACAGTATACTCAGTATATAAATGTAAATTCGTTATCTTTAATCCGGAATTCCGGAAACACATCATGACAGACGTGTGGTATTTTTTTCAAAATCAATTTGAATTATCTTTATACGTAGGTTCGTGGGAATTTTAATAGATTCCGAGTAAAATGGCTTTGGGAAAAGTTGTTATCTTTGTAACGATCGTATCCCGATATTTTCTAATACATTTGTATTTTCAAAACGTGACATGAAAACGAGAAACTGCACTTTAAAAGATAATATAATATAAAATATAATATAGCGAAACATTGCGGTGATGGTGAACATGCAATTTGCAGTTTAAATTTAAACCACGTGAATATTTATAAATAATAACGGTAACGATTTCATTAATGAATCCATGAATATCTATCTCTTTTATTGTAATTATTTTTTATTTTTTTTCTATTCAGTAAATTACAATGTGCTGCATGATTTTTTTAACGTCTTCGGAAACGGTAAAACACGTGAGATAGCAATAACGGTAAATTATGTAGCGAGTGAGCGTGCACACACTTGATTCATTGGAACGTCGCATTTTCGCGGGGGGGCACATCATCATAATATATTAAACGTCCGGGTTATAATCTCATCAAAATAAACCGTCTCACATATAAATATATGCATACCCGGAGTTTCACTCAAAATCGGCACATATAAGTTTTCATTATTATAACACTATAATTATACGTACGCGACTATTATGATATTATATTTACTAGCTGTGTATATATCTCGTGCCACCCGAGTAGTATATTATTATGTTCGTGTAACCGTTCGAATTTCGAAAACTTGTAAGCAATTTAAATTATAATATAAATGCTCGAGGTACACTATAACTTACTGGTCTGACTTCGCGTGACATATTTATACGTAGCGATGTATAATAATGTATGTTAATGTATATCATATACAACCAACATTGAGATGAATAATATCTGCGGAATACGTTCGATGTGGTTACACGCAGAACATTTATCAAAATATAATATTATAATTTATAAACTGTGCACATGCTTATGGTATTGTCTTCACAGACGTATTGATTGTATTATAATTTTAACTTTGAAATACTTTAAAATACTGTATTCAACAATTTTCCTACTTGTATGCAGCTGTTATTCCAAAACTCAGAACCACGTCGATACTAAGCGACAGATTTATAAATAAAAAATAATAGTAATTTCCATTTGTTTAGGTACACGTCGTGACTGATTATCATTCTTATGATATAATAATATATTGTATTTAATTTTGATTTCTTATGAACAAATTAAAGTAATTTATATTCTCGAAAAAGAAACAGTTGTAGACTTGTTTAATCACGTGGTATATCATATTGATATACGTACGTATTTATTTGTAAAAGTGTTTCTTTGATATTGTCTCAAGATATATCTCAGACTTTCGTTGGAGTATAATAAAGCAAACGCGTGTGTAAATAATTACGTTTACAATAACATTGTGTGGGAGAGTATTCGATGTTATGTCCCTTGTGCGCTACTACAAAATCTGTTTCGGGTGGAAATATCATCATCGTTATAACTTGTTACGCAGCGCTGAATAATTAAACGTTATAATATTATTAACACACACAAATTTGCGAGCTTTCTCTAATAAATTGTTATAGTTATCAAATACATTACCAAATCTATTTGATGGTTTCGGATGAACATTTATTGAACTCAGCGTACTAGGTTGACGTCGAGCCAATTGCCGTAGTCGAGTTCGAATAGGTCTAGTTGGTTTTCCAACAACGGCTGGTTCAAATAATGATGTTATGGTTTCTAAGTACCGCAAATGGATTAGATCCAGACGAAGCTTAATATAGTGATAGTTAGGTCATCCGTTTTCTATGATTGGACTAGAGCCAATATTTAGTCGCATTTAATATCGTTCAGAACTTATTGATTTCAACTTATAATTCACGTGCTTTTGTTGTAATCTTGCTGTACCTATATCAAAATATCAATTGATTTTGTCACACAAAAATATCGGTATCCGTTCGATTTTTTTGCGTGTATTATCTCTTACGTATCGTTGTTTTTGAAAGTATTTCACAGTCGGCTATAATAACCCATAGTTATGCCAAGTTTAGATAAGTTAAAATAGGAATTGTTTTAATATTAATTTTTTTCTACGATTTTTCCGTCTATTATAATATTTGGTTTTAGATTTGATACTAAACATAAATTAATCGTTTTTGAATTGCGATAAGCTTATGAAATCGTAGAATAAAACTTGCGAAACTTTTGATTTAACAAAACTTTTGTGGACTTCAAAACCCAAACTTTTAAAACGAAAAAAATCGAAACAACTCATACTGTCATTTTAAAAGTATAATATATGTTGATAAAAAAGTCAATTTTCAAAGAAACGTATCATTAAATGAAAAACACGCAATTGTAGTGAATTTATTAATCATATATATATATACAATAGTAGTTATCATAAAATCTGTAGTAAAAATAATTTAAATGTACAATATGAAATTATTATTCATCAGATATATAAGTATATAATATATTATTATAATTGGTGATTCGTGCTTAGAAAACTGTGGCTGAGCTATTCGAAATGAATAATTTAGAATATATTTGTTTTTAATCACCTTTTTTTCACGTTCTTCATGTACATGTATAGTATAACTTTTGTACGTACAAATGTAAATACACCATACAATAAAGTATCCGTTTTAATAGTGGAATATCAATAATATATATATATATATATATATGCCACACGTATATTTTTATGCATTTGCGAAAAAAAAACACTTAATAGTTTACATCATCTAATACTACAACGATCTAAGGGAGAAATAATATATTCCTATGTCACACAATAACTTTTATGAGTTGATTATGCGTAAGCATATTTTAGTACCTAAAAATTGTTTGAAAATTAATTTGATATGTACTTGGTGTTTTTTTTTTTTTTTGTCAAGCGTGAAAAACAATAGTTTTACATCTTTCAACATAACATACACGTGTAACAGTAATTATTACGTTATAAACGTAATTTCTATAAAAAAAAAAATTAAAAAAAAAAAAAAAAAAAAAACGAAACAAAACGAAAGCAGCCACACTTACAACGTGTCGTTGAAAGTTGGTTCGCCTGAATTGTTGCGTGTATTGCGTAAATCTTTTTTTCGTAAAACAAATTCTAATTTCGTAAAGTAAATTCTTGTTAACAAAAATTACGTTAATAACGCAATTATGTTCACCACGATATTACGACATTTTTCAGCCTCCAGACACTTACATGAAACCGATATTGAAGGCAGCGTCGGACTCGGCGACCGCGATGCGGCTCACTTTACCGGTGTCGGACAGACTTGGCGCCGAGGTCCACCTGACGTGCCTATCAACCATACCTGGGTTCCTAAACGAGAAGTCCGACTATCACGACTACGCTGACTACAGGTCATCGTCGGTCATAGGTAAATATAATTGTATATTATTATTTTGTGATGATTATTGATGTAATTCCGCACCTTTTTACCGGTATGAGGATCACAAATGACGATCCAATGATACATAATATTGTATTTGGGAGACAGAAGTGTATGTGTGTGTGTGTGTGTATGTATGATCGGTGTAAACTACAACATGACCATAAATTATTATATCTTTTATTTGTACTATGAGAGCCAACAATTCTTAAATATATTTTAACAAAAAACACTATTGAATGTTCTAGCGATACGAAATAATAGGTAAAATGTATAAAATAATACAAAATAAAATAATATCACATTGAGACTGAAGCATAGATGCATAGGAGCCATGATCTAACTTCATATTATATCCGAGGTCGAGAGAGTTGTATCATTAAAGAGGTTACGATATACCTGCATGTTTGTCTTGATCGTTTTCTAACAGTTATCATCTGGAATAAATTCTACGGTAAATGCATAAATGAATGAGTTTCGATGGTTGTTGATAGTTTTTCTATTTTTCCTGAGAATAATAACCAAAAAATCGAATATCATATGATATATTTGTTATCGTCAAATTTAACTGAAACGAACGTAATGTAAATTAAATTTGCAGTCAATGTATATTTGGTACTTATTTCAATAATTTTTAGTTACTCATTAACATTTTTCCGACGGTAAACCTATGATAACAAAAAACGATACGATAAATGTATGACACACTTACACCGATGCAAGGTTGCATCTCTTATACTTTTGTATTTTGAATTTAAAACTTTACACCGCTCGTCATCAACACAGTCTTATGAACATTAAAACATCGCACGTTCCTGCCGTAGTAAGGATACGTGAGAGACGAATCGGTTGTCAAGAATATAAAATCTATACCGGCTGTGCGAACTTACATCTGTATGATTAGTTCTACATCGCTGAAACGAAATGATCCCAATACCATATTATTGCATTAAACTATGTATTGCAAGCTCTGGTAAACACGATGATCGAAACGTTTGAAATTTTAATGGCAGTTGATATAAGAGTACGGGCTTTGAAGTTTGATGTGGAAGTGGTGAAGTGATGTATGACATGGTATATATTATTTCAAATGAAGTTACCGGTCTCAGGGTTATGATGAATTTATAATGGAATCGATTGCGCAACTTATTGTCGATTATAGGCATTTCTTATCGGTGTCTTTTGCGGGATCTTTAATCCGTTTACCAGTACGATTACGCACGTCATGACTTTGTAGACTATTGCATTAAAACTGCTCGTGAAAAACGTCGAGACGATCGAAAACGAGTCGACAATTGGACTCGGTTGTACGTGATAAAACGTGGCCCGTATCCGCGTCAATCACACAGTGTCCTTGAATCAATTTGGCATCGTGGTTATTATTGTGCATTTAGAGCGCATCTTTATTCCGATTCGTAACTACTACATATTATTATAGTATGTTATAAAATAATTATTATAACATCGTCGAGTGTTACTGCTGGGTAACTACTTTCCTCGCGTTTTCACAGCCAACTTTATATATTTCTGCTCATATGCTTATTTTGTAACTTCTGATTACAGATTGTGTATATATTCTAATTAATGTTTAAAAAAAAAAAAAATCTAATATAATTCGTACGCGTTGGCTGAAAGTTTTAACGCAGAGTTTATAATAAGAACGGACTGTCCGTCTAGTCGTATATTATACTATCGTGATAGGTATACATCTCGCATCATCGTTTTTGCGGTAGAGGTACCGCATGAATGAGTTCACTCGAGTCCACTCGTTGCCACCATTTAATCTGTACTATTCATCTGCTCACCGTCTCGTGCCCTGTCCTTTGCCCTGCGTCCTCGTCAAAGATTTCGCATACAGTGCGTGTACGTGTACGTATTTTATAGTACATTATGCGTATCATAATATTATAAACACTAACAAAACCGACTGATTATACGGCCGACACGTCACCACGACGCATGAGATTAATTACCGCGCGGTCTCCCCGGTAAATACCCTGTGCTGTACACACGTTCATGTCGCGTCGTCGTATAATATTATACGCGCGAGCTCAACGCCACCGCCGTCGCAGCTGACACCGCAATTAGCCCGTTTTGCATATTATTATGTATATACTGCAGGTACGTGCACACAATATATCTACTTAGTGGATTTTAATTTACGCGCACGCACCACCGCAGTTTGACGCGGTTTTTAAAAATATACATATTTATGTAATTATATAGTTGCAAACGTAGACATACGAAACCCGCATTTATTGTTATTACTCGCTGGATATTTTATATTATTCTATTACATATTACTACCAACTTCGCACAGAACATTCTTGGCCGGAGTATACTTTTCAACGGATCCCATATTTTTAAATCGTAGCCATGTAATATATAGTTTTTATTCTTCTCCTTGGCTTTACAATTCTTTAAGAATTTTGGCCGCCACCGTCACCATTCTCCAATAATCACGATCCTGTATTCTATCTTCCCAATTTGTTATTTCAAGTGTTTCTAAGTCCTTCTTTATTCCATCCATCCATCGCTTCCTAGGCCTTCCTCTTGGTCTTTTCCTCATCGGTTGCCATTCGATTGCTGCTCTTGTATTGGTGGTTTCTGTTTTTCGCATAGTATGACCAAACCATTTGAGTCTTTGACACTTAATGTGACTTGTTAATAATGGAACTTTAGTAATTTCCCTTAGTTCAGTATTTTTTTCTTCTGCGCCATCTGTTTAGCTCATTATCAAATACTGGACCACAAATCTTCCTCAGTATTTTATTTTCAAAAACGAGCAGCTTTTTTCTAATTGTATAGTAGTAATTGTATAGTAATTGTATATAGTTTTTATAATTTAACTAAATTTATGATATTTACAAAATATTTATTTTTGATAAATGGTCTATCCAACACAACAATTTTTTTCTCGAACCAGTAACTACTGCAGAGATTAGCGCGTCCGACCAACCAAACAAATAAACAAACATTTCAGATTTATAATATTATACATATATTATAATCTTATATTATATTATTATCGCTATATAAACTTGGTCAGAGTCCCCACAAGGGGATTGGAGGCTGTTGGATCTGTAGTATAGGGGTTCGTTGAAAATAATTTGCAATTTTTGAAATTTTAATTAGAATAATTATATATTTATATATAATTATTAATTAATAAACATTAATATTATAAAATAACATTTAAGGAATCATAAACTATGATATATATAAATATATAATATATATGTGTTGGCTTCAACAATAAATTTTGACGGTATCATATAACATGGTCAGTGAACTCAGTAGTTCACTGATCAAAATCTACGGCCGTAAAATGGATTTAAAATAAAATATATTAAATATAAATTAAAAAATATTTGTTTTTTCAACTAGATAACATTGTAATACAAAAATAAAAAAGACAATATTATTATCAAAATGCTTATGCGTTTTAGTTTTTAATTATTTTATGTAAAATGTATTATACGTAAAAGGCCCGGGTTAACATTTAGTATAGTGGCCCGGAATTTAATATGGGGGCCCTGTACGCAGTAAACATAATTTATTCATATAATATAATATGTAGCTTAGCGGTGTATTTCATCAAGACTATTATGCCCCAATTCGTATTAATCCTCTAAAGGACTCCACCTGAATACACCTATATATGTACGTATTTGACAAAGAAAATAGACATTTACAGCAGCTGCTGTGGTGTATGCGCACGCCCTGGGGTGAATTGCGAATGGTATGTCTCAAAAGTGTTTTTGCTGTCCTATTTTAACAAATATTATTCTATATTTTCTTAACGAATTTTTAACGTGTAAAACCACTAACAAACATACTTTACACGGTTGTTTACACAAAGAATAACCCATCAAGTTTTATTATTTTAAGTGAATGTAATAGAGATTATATTCATTGAATATCTCGATTTTATTTACATACTTATTATTTGAAAAATAAAAACAGCGTCAAGTAAAATCACTTTTTATATTTTTACCCAAGCTATTGATATAAAAATATACATCACTGTTTTATACTGAATAAAACAGTTAATTTTACTGACCGAGAGACTTTTTACTGAAAAATGTATCGATTGCAGTGCTACAAAATTCCTTTATTGCCTAATGTCACGGTATTTTTTTTTTTATAATTGGAGTCAGTTTTAATTATAATTATTATAGCAAATGAAATGTTTACTTATTAGCAAAACCATTTTTGTAATATTTATATACATACATAAAGTCTTCTTTCCTACTTTTTTGTTATTATTTTAATTGTGTATTATATGGTATTTACCTTCTTTTATTTTTATTAAACATATTGTGTAGATTCTGATCCTAACCCATAGACCTAGTGCGTGTTGTTGTAAATAAATTATAAAGATAAAACCCTGGTCGGAAAAGAGGGATAGCGGTATTGTTTTGATTTTGGGTCGTTTGGCTTCATAGTAGTAAGTTCATGCTCAGGATAACAAAATGAATCATTTATTAATACGCCCAGCAGGTCATCGGAGTATTGAATACATATATGCGAAACGAACGCGAAAACTTACTGGACCGTGCGTATAATATAATATCAACATACACGAACGAAATAAATGTCAAGAAATGTACTCTGTTACGTATGTAGTATGTGTTGTATGGAAAACAACTGCATGCCAACAGGTAATTTAAAAAAAAATAAAGAAAATGGAGAACCGTTCAGTCACGAAAGAAAAAAAATGTGTGATATTTGTCGTACAAGTCGTGAAAAATCACTACAGACATACATGATATAAGCCGCATGTGATATCTTATACGCCTGACGCCGTCATGCGTTCGAAAAAACGTAATTGGCGTTTCACGAGTCTCAGGACACGATACGTAAACATAGAAACATATATTTTGATGCGTATTGTGTGAATAGATTCATCGTGAAAATGATAAAATCATCGAATCAGACGTTGCGCGATAATTGCACAAATACAGTGCACGTATACAATATATATATATATATATATATATATATACTTCTGCTCGCCACTTGAACCTTTCAAGTCCAATATAATAGCTGGTGCGTACCGTCGAAAGGGTAAATTTCGTACATCAAACAATGTACAACGCGTATAACATAATATCCTGTGCTCGATATACGAATCAATGATTTACGTGGTCGCGGACGGAGGTGAAATACTGAAATGCATATTATGCGTTGTGCTATATCTCGCAACTATGTACAGGGTATCATCATTGAACTCCTGTACGTGCACTACTGGGGCATAACGATTCGGTACGACAAAGCGCGTACGGACCGAGAGCAGTGTGGTAAAGGATGTGCAAATGAACCCGTTTGACGAGAAATCAGAGTAAGCGAGAATTGCGGAAGCACTGTTAAAGTTGTACGGAAATATTGAGATGACTGTGGCTAGCGTGAAAATCACGAGAACGGCGTGTGTACATTCTTTGGGAGCAGATTCTTGCGGACGGTGCACCGATAATTAGATTACGCGTAGTTGACTGGTTACGGAGAGAATAGTTCGCGTTGCATGCGAGGCTAAAAATAATTAGTGGCCGTGCGCATGTAACCAATGAGGACGCGGAGACGCAGGATAAGGACGTAGGAACGCGTGGAGCGCGGTGGTATGGAAATAGACCACAGAATAATACAGTGTGTTTCATAACGGTTCGTCCGATTTTAGTAGAATGTACATAATGTTAAATCAACAACCATCTGAATGGTGGAGTTATCGAGTTTTTATGGATTATCAATAACTTACGATAAAGTTAACCTTAACTGAGTGTTGTGGTCATCGATCGTCTCCACAGCGATAAATCGATGGCTGTATTGCTATAATGACATTTTGTTCTTGAACGTTCACCGAACCTTATAATCTGTGATTTTTTTTCTTTGGAGTTACTTAAAAGGCAATTTTTGTGTACGTTCCCTTCCAAAAGACCTTGACGAATTTAAAAGTCACATTACAGATGCCATCAAATTAGTAACCTGAAATAATAGTATACCTAGAACTTAATGTAATCAACTAACTGATAAAATTTATCCTAACTTGATTAATCAAATTTTACAATAAATGTAATTTTCTGAAATCGAATGAATCATTTGGGTCCCGTTGGTGCGACTATAGATGGTCAACTCGGTTAACCAAGAATATGATCACAATAATTGTACCATCGGTTTTATAAAAATTTACAGGTACACCGTTCTATTATTGCTAAAAACGGTAGTGACCACGTGTGGACACAGCTTTTAAACGTCACTTTAATCGTTTGCGAACAACTTAATAAGAACGTGTAGGCTTTTATACAATAATAAAACTAAAACTACATGATATTTTCTATTTTTAAAAGCCCCTGCGACATCTATCTGTTGCGTTCACGTAGACAACTATCATTATTAATGATAAGTCGATGGTTTATACTTATACACTAAATATTAAATAATTTTTGTTTTAACATAAATGATTATAGAAACTCACAGGGCATTGTTTAGTTTCATATCCACGTGGTATAGCAATATATAAACGTGACATTTACATCGATCTATTAACTCCGAATCGTCGCGTACTGTAATTATTACAGTGTAATAAGTACTCCGACCACATATATTTACTGAAAATATTGGGATGTTTTGTATGTTAACGTTTGGCACGTAATCAGAATGAATTCAGATGTTCCACGATTTTACGTAAAATCAAATTTGTTGTAGACACAATATGACTACAATTACATCCCTAACCGCATTGCAAAAAAAACTTTTCATAATTTTTGTGACTTCTGAACACATGAATGTACCAATATTGCCTATACAAAGCGCCGTGTAAAAATATAAAAAAAGTTTTGTCGTTATCATTTTTGCTGTTCGTAATAACTAATAACTAATAAGTAATAACAATAATAACATAAATATACTGTGATCGTTGATGATGTATTAATATTTTATCTGACAGTCATGAAATTTTTCGTAAATAACATATAATTTAATTCACAGAACATATATGTAGTTTACCATATTTAATCAGAAGCAAAAATGTAAAAAATGGAAAAAGCCATGTACTGTCATAGAAATATTAAAAATCTTCAACTTTTATCTTACTACGGAAAACAGAATAACTTGATTTTTTCCTGGTACAATTGCTGGGGTAACTTAAATTCATATGGTCTGAATAAAAGGTAAAATTAATTTTACCCAGATAAAGCACACCACTGTCCGTGATTACAAAATAAATTATATTTTTGACTTGAAAATTATACTTAATTTATCTGATATTATAGTTATAATTTAATGATTTTTAAGGAAAGTTATTGAATTAAATTAAAACTATCATAATAAAATATTAATTGGTTAGTCAGGTGTGCATTCACGAGAGTTATTTGCTATTGTGGTTTGATAAAATTTGTTTTGCAAAAAACTTGACTAAATTATTATCGACCAACCTATTCGACTTTATTATAACCCCAAGATATAAAAATATAAACGGAAGAAAAAATAAGGTTTATCGTAATTCGTTCAGAGAAAACATTGAGAGAAAAACTTTCATCATGATCAACAGTGAGATCCAATTTGCAGATAACTTTTATAATTCGCAATTTCATTAAAACGATTACAATTTTTTTTTAATTATTATCAAAATTTCAATTATATTTTAAATGTATTTTCTACGATTCAAAATCGAATTGCATATAATTAATCTTTAATTTACTGCACAAAAAATATACTACCAAATAAATGACTTTCCGTGATCATAAATTAAAAATATCAATCGTGTTCATACTATAGAAAACTATTTTGCAATACTTTTCCGACTCTCACTATATCCTTTATGCTCCTTTATAAATAAAAATTATGTTTCCTTTCCATTGATAAAGGCTTATGATGTAATAACTATAAATCGCATAAATCGGATTTAAAAGTGTTTAAATGGTAAAAACTCAATTTCAGGCTATTTTAATATATTGTCGGTAAAAAACTCGGCAAACAATTATAATTAAAGTACCGTGTTATTCTGGGTGATAGAAGTGAATGCCGGTTTAAATTCTCAACTGTAGTTAATTGTGTTGTATAAGAGTAATATTAAAATATCATAAATGTTGTTTTTGTTGAATATAACCCAAACTTATTCATAACGTAAAGTGCCCAAGGATACAAACAATAACAATATACCTGAGTGTACTTTGCTATTGAAAACATGAAATTAAATTAGTAAGGTAACCATTTAACAACCAACCAATTACAAACAGTAATTCTAAAATAAAATGAAATAGGTAGTATAGTATAGTAACAAACATATTATTATTTATACCTATTCCGTAAATTTAGTGATTTACATAGAAATTCAGTCCACACAGCATATAAATAATAATTACAATAATCGTCATCGTAACAATATATATATATATATATATATATGATTGTGTCTTTTAAATTAATTAGCACATTTTCAAGTATAGATTTTGATAATTTTATTAGATTTGTATTTTCACGATTACCGTTATAATCCATTGCATGAAATATATTTTAAAAATAATGGTCCGTTGTTCAACTACAAAATTATATTTTAAACGCACTGATGCATTTATGATACAAGAAAGATTAGCGAATATAATCGAATGGAATTAATGTATTGGAAGAATAATGGAAATTGACAAAATAAAAATTGGACGAAATACTATTACAAAAATAACATTGTGTAAGTATACAATGAGTGAATTTATAAATGACACCAGCTGCTTTTATTATGTACGTACGGAATTTAATGATCTCTGTAAACAATATATGTTACAATAGCGACTGCCCAGTATAAATTTACAATATTATGTTAAAATATATGCCACGCATCTGTTTTACCGAAATTAAAACTTTTCACATAAGTATTATTAAATTCTATTATTTTTTGAAAGATATATATATATATATATATTATAATTTTGAAGTTTTCATTGGTAAAGTTTTAAGTTTGTTTTTCCACTCTCCATACAGCCGAAATAATTATATACACTAGTAAGGAAAAATATGTCATAAACCTGTAAAGTTTAAGTTTGGTAGCCTCGATGTCTGATAATATTTAGTCCTTCGGATGTAAATTATAGCTAAAAAATTTGAAGCGTCCCATTTGTGGTCCTTAACAACAATGTTGAGATTACGTGGTTACAGTTTTACAAATCCTGATTATATTCTTCAATATAACTTGATGTCATATGTATAAATATATATATAAAAAAGTATTAACTGTTACTTATATTTTTCCGGGCTAAAAATTAGGAAAACACACTCTATTAAAAGCTGACAATGAAATTATTGCTTTCAATCCCTCGGAATATTGACCAAAACAGATCATTTATAATAGGTATATATAGCATATAGAAATAATCGTTAAAAATATGAAGAATTTAGGTGATTTCGCATTTGCAACGTTTGCGCATTCCTCTTCGTCGCCCCATGGTTGAAAAATGTATATGTACAAAAATCGCAATCACCGTCGGACTCGAACGCATTTTCTAAATTCCATAATGCTCAAACACACACACATACACATACACACATACACACACACACACACACACACATACACTCTGATGGAAAACCTGCCAAAAACAGAGGTTATAAACATAGCAATATATATATATTTCAACCACTGCAGTCTCGTCCGTAATTTGTGTGCGCAGCATTCGAGTCGTCGGTCGTTTGCCTACCTGTTTGAAAATGGAAAACATGTACGTGTTTAGGATTCATTGACGCGTACAGTGAATATACAGCTCTAGGATGCAGGTCGCCATCATTAGCGCAAAACGTCTGTTGGTTCGGTGAAAAGGGCTGACGGTCACTGATAATAATATAATAGCAATGTCGTTTTTAAAATTTACTCCAAAGAATTCGACGAAACATGTTTTTTATGACCACTGGCCAATGCTGTAGCTATCTAATCTGACCGATATATGTAGAAATAAAGAATCTATTTTGCAATCCATTGTATAATTAAGGAAAAAATATTAATTTGAACCCAGAATTTATCAGTATTTCATTCTCTGTGCAATGATAGTAAATATATTTTTGTTGTTTTTTTCTCTTATCAAAACAAAAGTTATAGGTTCATATTACATTTATTGTCAAATTACGCCATTTTTCGATAAAAATATACATATATATATATATGAAATTGGTGCCACGAATTCGGTTGGTTAGACAGGTATTCCCAAGATAGAGAAAATAATATATATTGTATAAAACAAGGATCGATTGTTTAGTCGTTTAGTGCAACCAAATCACGTATCGTCCAGTTGAACTAATCTTATAGTACAGTAGTTCACATACGCGTCTTATGGACTATATTTATATACAATCTAAAAATAAATTAAATTTTACAATTTTAAACTTGAAGAAATAAAAACGAATTCGGAAAGCTAGGCTAGACGGGAGGATTAGGTTAACTCGCCTTACAATAGATGAAAACCATTCAAAATGCTTGTTATGCATCCCCTCACTTTATTGTGGTGAATGAATAAAAAGCAAAGTCGAAAAACTCGAGAAGGGGAACACCGCTATGCGAAAAAAAATATCAAGAAAATGTTCAATAGTGAATATAATCAGAAAAGTATAACAATGGAAATTTCCACCATCCTTCGAAACAAAAAAAAAAAAACTTGACGGAACTTACAGGTGACGTGGTGTGACTTGGAATAAGTGTATTTGTGGAACATCCTAATGCAAAAACAAATCTAGAAAATGATGAACACATAAATGATAAGCAGTACCAACGTCAAAATTCAAATAAGCTTCACATACAAACGCTGCAATTATAAAGCACCGGGTATAATATTACAATATTGACTGTGCCGCGAAGTTATGTCATCAAAAAATATAATAATTGGAAAACACGAAAATCCGGTAGCGACCAGTCGATTTCGGAAAATATCTTCTCGGAATGAAACAAATAATTGTACACCAGATAGGCGTTATTTTGTTACAGTGATGCACTATAATGATTCAGTGGTACTAAAACTTTATGTATATCCTCTTTGCTCTTCGCAAAACGTTCCCGGTGCATGATCCATATTTTTCAAGGTTTTTTGTGGTTGTTTTTTTAAAAAAAATAAATAAAATATATCACGGCACACCTAAGGAACGCTAATAGCGCTCGGATCGAAAACCACTACTGTAGCTTACGACAAAGGTATTGATGATAATATTACGACGGATACGCGACGTTGCGTAACATTATGTGTACTAATATAATAACAATAATAATAATGTAATATTTGTACACAAACAGCAGCAGTGGATGTTGTAAGCCAACGTACACGACGGTGTATGTGCGCATATATTATATAATATGCGACATTGTGGAATGAACGCACGCGCCACGGTGACTAATGCGCTCACAAATTATTATTTTACCACATTTGGTGTATGATTTACGGCGGAAAAACAATTATGCGTCGTAATGCACACGCACCGCCACGTGGCGCGCGCGTATATACTATAATCGTACAACATTCGACCCTATTGTCGAGTCCTCGTGCAGGAACATTAATATGATAATACGTGCGCGGTGTAAAGTGAAATAATTATTGAGGTACAGGAGTCGGCCGGGCATGGTTTAACAGCAGCGACCGTCGCGATTCGTAAAACACGGGCAAAACGGCGGCGAGTTGTTGTATACATATTATTACATAAAACCGTGTAATTCGTGCGCGACTGTGGGTGGGCGCGGTGGCGCGGGTGTGTGAAATGTTAGACGGCCGGGTTGGTGAGCGACGCGGCGGGCGAGGTTGACAATGGAACACGGAGCGCGCGAGAGTCTTGAAGCGTTTTTAACGACGTAGACTTTTTTTTTTTTTTCCTGTATTTTATGTCGAACATTGTCGTCGCGTTGGCTGTATACAATACAATATACTGTACCATCCACCCCTGTTCCCCCGTGAACAAGGTGAAACACATATATTTATTAATGTAATGGTTCGTTGAATTCGTCGCAAAGTGCATTGTAAAACGTCAAACGTTTCGCGAACAATTTATATATATATATATATATAATACTTGCATGTCTATAAAATATCGTCTATTCGCGCGAGATAAAGTTACGGGGCGCCTCGTAGGTGTATTATGTAATATTATTATAACACGGTCGCGGCTGGTGGCGATAAAAACGAAAACGATTTCCCGCGTCGCACATTCGATTGTATACGACGCGTATATCTCTATATTATGATATTATACTCGCATGAGATCGTCGGAGGCCACGTGCTCTCTCGTGCACATAATAACATACCCACAGTAATGATACGTAGTGCGTTAACACTGCTAATATTTATTATATACATATACGATACCTAGTATATTATGTAATTCACGTACGCGATAATGTCGAAAGTCATCACGGGCGGGCTTTATATATATAGTTTTGATGCGTTTTCGGAAGTAAAACGTTTAGAGCACATCATGATATGAATATTCACTCGAATGTGTGTATAAGAATATGTTTTGTATGTATAACGACGAAAAAAAAAGAAAAAAAGGCGACTGCAATAATATTGTTATATCGTAACAAGTGCACTCACTCCCGACCGGATGCACGCATACGCATTATATATTATAGTGATGCACAACGATATATTTTCAACCATCAATGTCGGTTCATTTATATATATATCGATAACATATCACGATATATTGATATAATTTATAAAACTATGAAAACTTAAAAAATTTTGAATATCACTTGATAAGCAGCGTTTTTTTTTTTTTTTATTTGCACTGTTGCAAATGTGTGATTTTAAATTAGTAATATTACCACTGTACGCAATAACGGACTTACACTAGTGACAGTAAACTTGTTTCGAATTTAACACAGTACCGTTGCTATATCTGCTATTTGAAAGCCAAAATGTTTTCATATATCACTACGGCTTCCATGTAATGGTACTATCATAAAATCACTCATAATTGTTGTTTTATCATAACTGTAACAGCAATGGTTAAAATATTATTAATAATGAATATCAGAGAAACACCATTCAAAAGTCCAACTTTTACAGCTTTATACGTTTATTGTAGGGGGCCTTATTTTATTACTTATCGTTATCTCTTAGTGTTTATTAAACATTAGTCAAACACTGTTTAATCGTTCTTTGACATTGATTTACTGTCAACGAATCAATGTCAATTTTTGACATCGGTAAAATTGGTCCGATATCGATTTCGAAATACTTCATCGTTGTGCATCATTAATACACATCTCACGCACATCTAAAACATCACATTTACAAGCAAAATCATGAACCACGTCCTGACCAAGCTTATCCGTCTTCAACTAGTAGTGTGGAGATGGTCGTGTCGTGGTGTGTGTATGTGTGCATGTGTCTGTGTGTGAACGAGACGATTTGTCGTCATAGAAACCATATCCGCCTCTTGTATAATTTAGTGTGTACGTACATGCCGATTCACCCAACTATGGTCTGGATACAATAACGCCCTCGGTACGGTTAATATTTTTCTTGATCACTAAATAATATAATAAAAACAAAAAAAAAAACATATCTTTACAATTTTTCGCTTTCCATTCAATTCAGAGGGTAAAAATAAAACTATTGCTATATGCTGTAGACAAATTTAATGATTGTTTTAAACTTTGTAGGTAGGAGGTATTGTACTCGTCTGAAAACAAATATATTTTCCAATAAAATTTTCTGATTATAACATCTCTATCTTAGCGTGCAGTTTTATATGCATATGAACAAACGACGTATAAGCTAACCATACACCGTATAAGAAATTCTAGTGGACAAAACAAATGAGACGAAAAAATAGAATATTGTAAAACCCAAAAAAAGGATGCGAATTCGTAGAGTATGAATGAGGTTCATTGGCTAATGATGGAGTATAGGCATAGTAAGCGCACCGGACGAAATATTTAGTCTGTTGATATTTGATAAGTCCATACGGTTGTCATATTTTGTGCGTGTGTTAGTATGTTTTGAGTTTACACGTGATTATAAGATAATATTTATTTAAGTACGTGTATACAATATAGTATAATTATATAATAATATTTAGTGCATCTACGCATACAAGTATAAATACAATATCTAAACACTGTGCGAATATCACGTAGGTGTATGTATAAGTATATTTGACGTACAAGTCTATGTGTATGTGTGTGTGTGTGTGTAATACGTATACGCATCGTGTGTGTTTAAATCCATGTATTTATTTATCTACCATGTACACAGGCGCTTTCGAGAGCCGACACGTTACATTAATTGTTTTGTTTTCAGTAAGCGTGGCAGCCAAATCCGAGCCCGTGACCGCGGGATGTGGAAAAGAATTTATTAGCACCGTCGTCGTCGTCGTCGTCGTCGTCGTCGCCGTCGCGGCGACCGCCACCGCGTTTCCGACGTAATTTACGAGACGGGTCTGTACCGCTGCTACAATATAATACTACTACTACTACTACTACCACCACCGCCATAACTATTACTAATACAACCACAAATATTATTACTACTTCTTCTACTACTACTCGGCTATGCATACAGTCGCACACCGTTTGTTATCGTTTTGTTTTTGTTTTTATTTTCCTCTTCTCGTCGACCTGCTCTCCCGGGTCGTCTTACCACCATATATATAAATAATATGTATAGATTTTATTTTATAATATTATACGCTATCCAAACACACCGCTGACGGGTGCGATCGCCGAAATACTTTAGCTGGGAACCCCCGAAATATACCCATAACTTCGGGCTGTACAGAAGTCATCCGCCCCATATGTATTATTATACTTCGGCACCATTCGTCTCGGCCGTTTCGCCGTATATTATATTATAGTAGACAAAACGTACGACACAATATGATACGTTCGTCGTCGTCGTTTATTTTTTTTTTTTTTTCATTATAATAATTCTTATCTCCAAACCGTCGCGTCGTCGTATTATTATGTATTTTAACGCGTATTATAATAATTTAAAACCAAACCATTACTCGCACGCGTATCGTCGTCGTCGTCCATCGTCTTCCATCAACAGTTTTTGTTTTGTTTTTCGTAACCTTTACACGTATACACACGACTCTTGCGCGCCACGCGCCTAAGTGCAGTGAAAATATTTACATCCATATAATTTGCGTGTGCGTATAAGCGCGTGTTGTCGTTTTCGATGTACTGCAGAAACAATTATCGATATGTATTCGGGTGACACGCTATTATATGCACGTCTATTTCACAAGATATTAAAATATTATTGTGCGTGATAACGTATAGTACTACAACACGTGTCGAAACGTGAGATTGTGTGTAAAAACATGTAACGCTCAAATCGTTAAGGTACTCGAAAAACAAACTATAAATAGTTTTTTTTTTCTTAAGTAAGTTTTATATAAAACAGGCGCAAAATCGTAAAAAAATAATAATAATAATTAATTAACCATAAATTACGTGCGTATATTTTATATTATATATGCATTAATTAAAAACATATACGAATCACAAGTTTGAACTTTCGATAGCTGAAAGCGTGTGATAAACAATCGCGTGGATAATATACGTATTATATAACATATAATAACAAATACAATCCTGCTGCAGTGATGTATATTATTATATATAATATATTTGCGGTTTGGTAAAAAAAATTACCGTCTACAGGGGTGGGTAATCGGCAGAGACAACACTACACCACGACGAGTAGGACGAAATAAATTATGATGTTTTTCCGCGATCCGTGTCTTATCTATCCTATGACGCACTTTGGTTAAAATCGTAATTATTGTAATCAGTATAAATATTATATTGATTAATATTTCGCTAAACATCGCCGTTCTAACTTAATCTTCTGAATGATTGCGTACGTAGTGTTATTGATTACCTATCTCAGCTAAAGAATGACCAATGCGATTCATCAAGTTTCATCATGTATTATAATAGTTGCCTTAACTCGAACAATAAATATCGACCGAGAAATGACCATATGGATATATGATATCACAATAGTATATTTATATTATTTTTGTTTTCTGCCGTCAAACTTATAGACATTGAATCCAAGTATCTCAAAATATCGAAAATCAAGAATCGAGATACGTGACATCGGTAGGTTAAAAACGTAATTTTACAATTTTCCCGGTAGATATTCAATAAGTAGCTTAATAATAAATAATAATGTAATGCGTAATATTTTTACATCACTTGGAAAGATTTTTTGAAAATAATTATCAACACCTTAAAAATAAATAGTTCAATTAATACGGATAGCAAGAATTGCAAGACAGTAAACCAAATCCCAATAACCCATTGTTTTGATGGTTTTTCTTTTATCATTTCTTTATAATCAGAAGATATTTCTTTTCTTTTTTTTTACAACTCATAAACTCGTAGTTCACAACTTTACAGCTCATAATTTTGTAACTATTAAACAACGTATTTAGATTTTTTTATTTTTATTTTTTGTAAATTCCATTCAAATCGAAAACTTTGCTTAAACTGGAATCGTTAATTTCTACCGTCAATCTCCAATCACTAATTAGTTTGGATAGTTGCGTATGTATATATATATATATAGTATACACGTGTACACTGAATCGGATTTTATGTCTTTCGATGTGTATTGAGTTAAACGACGCGCGTCGACCTGCAAACAATTACTACACGGAATAATCGAGTTACAGTTGGTCGCTCGTTGGTTAAACGTTTCCAATTTATCAATCTATACATTGAACACGAACGCAAAAGTGCCGGGCGCTAATATCCAAACAGTGCTGCCGTTCAGTGCCAAACCCATTCAGCGGAGGGAAGGAGCAGCAGCAGGTCTTTTGATTTGTAATGAAAAACAAATGTTTTTGCATCCGGTCACCCGTGATGAGTTCGAGACCCGACCGACGTCGCCTACGGTACACGTGCCGCGTATTTCGTGGATTTGGAAAAGGTTCGTTTTTGTTGACCAAGATAAACCGATGACGATAACTTTGCAAAGCCGCGGTGCAATATGGCATGCCCAAGCTATTCCGCAAACGTTTACTACGGTGTTATTATGATTATTATCATCGTCGTCACGAAAATTACTATTATTATTATTATCATTACTATTATTATTATTATTATTATTATTATTATTATTATTATTAAAAGCCAACGAGACGGACGGACGGGTCTTAATAAAAACACGATTGCCCATCCGTTCGGTCCGTCGCGTACTATAATCGTAGGGCGCGCGGTATAGTAGGTAATGCAACAATATTATATTATCATATTATATACCTACTAAAATACATTCCCGTGTTACGAGAATAATAACTGCCGTAATGGGACATTGTTCTTTTATAATGACTATTTTACGCATCGACAATGCAATATACAACACACTATACGCTTTAATAACAAACAATCCACGGCGAATATAGTCATAATACATGATAATAACGTATAACATAATCATAATTATCAACGATTGTTCATGTGCGTTTAATGGTGTATATCAATTATCAACCTACTAAGACGCACGTTGGAAATATGTCCGTGATGAGCCAAAACATTGATGGGGGTCATTATAAAAATGACAATATTATAAAACCATTTTCGGTATAACATTAAATTGAATAAGACTACAGCTCTATAGTTTTAAATGACAATATTATTGACAACGAGACCAATCATATTTTTTCGCGTAAGCTATCCATATGGTGTGCAAAGGCCTGTTATAACTGGAACGGGGTTTATCAGATCCCTCTCTTCCCCGGGAACTGAAAAAAAAAAAAAACATTTTTTTCCTTTATTGATCTAAATTATAACGCAATATGTTCAAATTGTATTCGATTCATCATATTTCTTGTATCAAATGTTATGTTAAAATACCTGTCGCGTATTATAAATACGAAAAAGGAATAAAATACAATTTCACTTTTAAAAGTTCTGCCCACTGCTTCCACTTTCATCGGGGAAATAAACATGTCAAATACGCTGTTGAGAAACGTCACGCATAATTCGTTCAGAATCCCGCAAGTTTTTATCTATTTCCGTAAGAGGAAAGAGAAAAAATCAAGAAAAATGTGAGATTGGTCTATACCAGGGGTTGCCAACCTTTTCAAACAAATGAACAACATTCGACATTTTAAGTCCCTGGTGATCGACATCTAGGATAATTTGTTTTGATAAAGCAAAAAAAAGTCCCAGCTCCAAAGAATAATAATAATTTATTGTTTTGCATAATAATAATATCCACACTATCCGAAATAATTTATGACATGATCGGCAAATGATTGTAAACTTAATTTTTAAAATGATCGACCTTATGTCTAGAAATATCGACTAGTTGCCAACCCCTGGTCTAAACGATATTACTTTTAAACATTCCTGGAAATTCGGTTAAGGCATATCTAGAACGACCTTTATCAAGAAATACTTGGTGGCTTAACGAGTGCAGACGAAAAAACTTATAATAATATTATGTATACCTCTCGATGAATTATTTAATATGAGTTTTTGCAACCTGGTAGTTGTTCGTCATAAGTACTCCCCATGTACGTATGTGTGTGTGTGTGTGTGTGCTCGTGCGTTTCACACAACTTTGACCTGTATCCTTAAAATCTATATATATATATATATATATATATATATATATACCTATGAACGCGGTAATAATTAGACCTTGTTCGATACAACTCACGAATGAATAAACCTTCAATAACATTACACGGTTAGATGGAACGGGGAAATAAAATGCGTACAGAAATATGGTTCACAGTTATGCATGTGCGCTCGGTATAAAATAAATGTATAGTCCCGATGAGGTGCGTGGTAATCGCGGCTTGCTGTACGATTGTTTTCGTGATGGGTGGTTCGTTAACGGATGAATAATCGTCATTGTTGCGATCGCGCACCAAGAAGACGGAACTGCGTCAAAATTCCTGATAAGTGAAAGGACCAATACAAAACTTGTTGTTCCCCGCGAACACAACGAAATGTGCAGCCCGTGGCTGCAAAACTTGACGGCCATTCGAGTGGCAGAGGGAACTGCCGAAATCTTCTTGACCCAAGTGTCACAGTTTTTCCAACATTTTTAACTTAAACCCCTGCACGTCACGTATTATAATGTGTTGCACGATTAACCGACGTGGATTTTGTAAGTGCAGTGCCATGGTCATTTCGACGCGCAGCAGCCCAATAGGGTGAGTTGACGTTCCAAAAAGACGATTTTAAAGCAATCGCGTAGGCTTCCTCTAACGCACTCTCCAAAGCGCATTTGTGTCGTCGACGACTTAATGAAAGTACATATTTATTGAAGTTTTCCCAGTCCGAACAGAGTTTGAAACGGTGTCGTGGCAAGATTTTTTTTTGTTTTGTATATAACGTTTTATTGATTATTTTAATTAAGTTTATACGTTTCGAAAATCCAAACGAACAACACGACGTGGATTATGTCAACCGCGAAACATAACCTGCAGTAACCACGTACGGTTGCTTCGCTAAAACCATCTCGGTCGCGGTGACGACGTCGTGACCAATTTGAAAACGCACTTCTTTCTCGACACTGATTCCAGTAAAAACGTTTCGACACGCGCTTGACCAGTGAATTGTTGTTGTTGCTCGCCACGGTGGCGTCTTTGTATGTATTGAACACAATCATTTTGAAAGCATTTCGTTCCGCACGTTATAATACGTCTGAGCAACGATATAAGTCGTCCGAAATGAAAAATAATTTATGAGGTTTTATTTTTGAAAAACATTATAATATAATATAGGTATGTAATTCTTTCTCTTTATCCATTACTATTTTATATAATATAAAAATATATATTCATACACATATATACGTTCACAATCAAAATGACAATATGTACTGTAATAATTGAATTAAACCTAATTATTATTTTATAATTATTGGGTATGTAATATTAGAATATCTACAAAATTGGTTTTAAAGCCCGCATTGGGCATTTTTTGGCTAGCGTAAAACAAAACAAAACTGTATAATATTATTAATGTTTTGATGTTAAAATAAATTAAATTTTCCACCTATTAGGGAATATTATTATTTTTATTTGATATATAAGATAATGCTGTCAATTATATACGAATATACGCCTTTTGTTAACGGTTATACTGCGAGATTTATCCTTTTTATGTTTTACCTTGACCTACATAAGTGTGCTATATCTCATTATTATTATTATTTTTATTATTATTATTATTATGTTTTAGATGAGTATTATTGTTTTGTTTGTTGATTGTAAAAAAAGTTTAATACCTAATATTACTAATAATAATTATACTAAATTATATTATACCACTATATAAGATTATTTGTATATAGCTAACCATATTATAATATTGTTAGGTGCAAAACAATTATTTTTAAGATATTATTATTGTTACTCGAAATTATCAAATTTTATTTCCTCTACTTTTTGAAATCGTAGTTTTTTTAACCGTAAATCCACACCCCAATGTTTCTTCCGTCGAGTAACTGTAGTACTGTACGGTATATATGACATTATTAAACCATATTATCGGTACTATTATTATTAATCATTTTGTTGATATTTAAAACAATTCTTATTACGGAAGCTGGAGGAACCGAAAACCGTTTGCTCGCGTGTGCACAAGTCTTATGTACTAAAGCCTTATAACCATCTTAAGCTTGATGTTATTTTTTTAATAACAGATACATACTGTATGACGTATTGTTTTGTGCGCTACAAAGAATGATAATTTATTATTATTATATGTCCGAGTATCGTCGTACGACGATTTTTTTTCTCTTTTTCGTTTTGTGTACATCGATTTGACAACATTATTGTATCCACATTATAAAATGTTTTATAGTATAATTGTTTTGAATAATTATGATATGAAAAATAAATGATTACCTCGCGTTGTTGCTAACACGTCGTATAATACGCAAAGCGACAGGCTGGCGTACATTTAGGTATATTTTAATCGTAGATAACTCGTCGTCGATTTAACATTAAAATGATTAACAAAAACCGCGTAATTTTAAGTATAGCTTGTATAATCTAATATAGCATAAGACATATTATATTGTTATATTATAATAATATCACAAAAGAGTATAAAAATACGCATGTGCGTGTATGATCGCGGCCAACAATGACTGTTTTGTTGATAAATAAACGAACGTGTTTGATTTGTATACGTCTGCTTGTTATTTTTACCATCCAAAACTGAACATTGTCTTATGTGGTACATATAGGTGCATTTTGATGAGCAAAGAGCTTGGTGATCGTGAGCGTATAACTATCGTAGGTACGGCGTATATGTAGGACTTAAAAATATTATATTTTCCGATCACGCCGAATATCATTGTTATTGTATAATATTTTACTATGCGTCTTTGCGTTTAAAACGGTATAATATTATGACATGTGTGCGCATCAGTTGTATTGTATGTTATTTTTATTGAAAAAAAAAATACATTTTAAATATAACCGTGTTGTGTGTATTTTATTTTTTTTTATTTATTTTTTAATCGCAATTATTATTATTTCGACGCCAGAGCGAAGGGCGAAAACGCAGTCATTGCGATGTGCTTTGTACAAACAATCGGGTTTTTACTCGTTTTTCATCAAACGAAAATAATTGATATGAGTTTAGGACAAAATATATTGTATAATATATTGTACCTGTAAAATAATAGTGATGAAAAACAGAATTAATTTAATTTATCATATATATGAGTTTATGACATAATATATTATATAATATATTGTACCTGTAAAATTATAGTGATCAAATATAGAATTAATGTAATTTATCATGTATATGCACATATATCTCCTTTCAGAACGCTTAATGACAATATAACAAGGATTTTCAACCTTTTGAGGACTATGTCCCTTTTTATAGTATTGTCCCAGCACACGTCCCTCATACCACCATAAGAAGTTGGTTATTGGATTAATATAAATAAAATGTTGTCAATTTAGTTTATTTAATATATAAAAACGTTTTCATATTTCGTGTATTTTTAAAGATTTTCATTTTCAGGCCTAGTTCAGGCCAGGTCTCCCTGATTGAGAACTATCGGTCTATAACATAGATTAAATTTATATAACTTATGTCTATCTCTATACCTACGTATATCAAAATTTGCTATTTTTTTTTTTTTTTTTAATGACTGCGTCTAGCTGAAAAGCCCCTTCAAAAAGCATACTTACAGTTTTTACTTTTTTCAAATAAATTTTCAAGTATGTACAGAATTTTAATTTCCTCATTCTATTTTAGGCTGAAAGAGTGCTTCAAAATATCCGTACGAAGAACTATATACTATATATAAGTGTTTGAATGTCTTGTCTAGTCATAATATTTTAAAAAGGTCATATTTTAAATTTCAAAATAGCTAAGCTATGTAGAAAAATTATAACCAACAAAACAAAAGAAAATTGTACGATTTATTCACGCCTATTTTTAAGACTAACTTGTTTTGATTATTTTATAATTGCTTTCGACGATTATTACTAGTACAACAATAATGATATGGACGCGGTATAGGAATATTAAGGTTTTCAGGTAAGTATATATTGACTTTGAAAATGATAGATTTTTAATTATAGTTATGGTTTAATAAAAAGAAAAATCAATTGTGTAAACTATATTAAAAACCATTCCAAAAATAGTTGTAGTTCCGACATAATCGAATATTTCATGGACGATAGTAATATTTTTTTTAATTAAAATTGATTGCATTTTCATATCCTCATTGCAACTAGTGCGTACTGTACGGTTATGAATAAATTATGTTCAGTCTTTTCCATGGATCATGTAATGGTTGGAGTACTTAGAAATTGGTTTACTTATATTCATATAATATATATATATGTGTGTGTGTGTGTAACTCTACCCTTCTAATACTCAAGAACTCTGCGAAGAAAGTATAAATAATTTAAGGTATGTACACAAACATTATTTTTACACGACCTTTTTAACATATTGTAACATCCAAAGTAGGTACTCAACGTAATACAACAGTAATAATAAATATAAACGCGTTCATCAAATTCTTATGAGTTGATTAAAGATAACTAAGATTTTAAACATTCGACTGTTTCTATCATTCATTATACCCAACTGATTTAATATCAAAACGATAAGAAGTGATTTTTAAATATGAGCTAAAAAGGGCCAAGGAGATGATTAACGCTAAATATAACGCTAAATAACTATTGAAATATATAGTTAAATCAAACGTAAACACGTTTTTCGACAAAATTAAATTAATTTAAAAATGTGCATAACAATATAGTAATATATGTAATACTATGTAAATATTAAAGTTTTTTTTTTTTTTTTTAATTTAAGTATTATATATAGTTTTATTCGTTTCTTATGTTTTGTTAAATCTGTTTTGATCAAAATGTCATCGAAATAAACAGCATCACGAACTTGTATAAAAAAAAAAATCCCGAGAGACTAAAAATTTCTAGATGGATTACTTAGAAAGCTTTATTCCATGCCCATAAACTTCTGTACTCTCCATATAGAACAATAACTGAGACCCCGAGGCTTTTATTTTAGTCTTGAAATACCGTGCGAGAAATACATAACTTGTTCGCGACCGAACCAGGTAATACATCATATGTGGCATAGCCTATATATATATAACGTGTACATTTTTACGTATAGTTTCCATAACTATTATCGAGTAATACAATTCCCATTATTTTATTCCTATATGCGCGTACAATCGCTTTTATCACTAACATACTCGTATTATATGACTACACCTTGCACATAATACACTCTGTCTATATTTTATGCTTGTGCTGTTTTCCTAGCAACGGATCATTTTAGTTTGTTGATTACTATCAAAAATCACAACAACTGTATGCATATTTTCTATATGAATATAATCAACTCAAAGGCGTGTCCTCGGAGAGAGGAACTGTTAGAAATTTCGTTCGTTATATTAATATAGGTCAGATAATATACAACCAATATACATTTTTATTTTTTATCAATCATATCATTTGATTTATCCCAAACTATTTTATAGGTTATTACAGCTGAGATCAAAAGCTCTTTGAAAACCACAAAATCACCCATTGAATCGACAGCCACCTATTGCGAAAAAAATTTAAAAATATTAATTTATTCAAAAATATGATAATAGAATAATGAAAGTCGACGTTTTAATATGTTTAGGTAAATAAGTTATGACGTAGTTTTATTGGATAATTATACCTATATTATTATTCTCATGCGATGTTTATCGTATACGTACGGTTTGTTATATTGATGAATGATAATATTAATGGAAAATAATGCGTTAATGAGGACTTATCTTTCTCATCAGTCCCATATATGTATATCACTTTATATAAAATAAAAACCCTTTGTATCAGCGCACAGCCTACTAAACCACTGGGTCCAGAGACTTGACATTGTATTCACCGGAGCAATATTTCAGGTCAAAATTTTGTACAAAGGTATAAAAAAATCTGATGATAGTCCTAAGAAAGAATTTTCAAAATTCAACCTCTAAAAAGGGGTCAAAAGAGGTGAAATGAAAAAATATACCTAACTAATGCTGAAGATATGGATATGACATTTGATCAGTGGTTTAGTTTTATGGCAGTGAGAAACTCGGTAAAAAGGGGTTTTTCAAAATTCAAAGCTATGATGAAATTAAAATAAATAAAAGAGGTAAAAATAAAAATAAAATCACCTAGCCGGGACTACTGAAGCGTTGAGTATAATATTTGGTCAGTAGTTTAGTTTTATGTAGTAAGGACCATTAATAATAAATTTTCCCAGATTAAACTCCTAAAGGGCTCAAATGGGGTAAAAATGGAAAATAATGAGCTAGCTCGAACCGCTGAAGCTATAAATATGAAATTTAGAAAAAAGTTTCGATTTATGATGTAGGGAATCGCTACTACACACTACAGTTGTGTACTTTATTAATTACAACTTTTTAACCAGGTGTTATTTGCATTAACATAATCATAAAACTGGTAAATTCAACGTCGGATTATGAAAGCTAGTGCCTATAATGTATTAATGCGCTGGAGTCTCACCGCAAACGTTTTTTAATAGGTTGAACCTTTGCAGCTCATCGTTACTTTTTGAGTTACCCCTTAAAATCTAATTGATAAATTATACCGATTGCTAAGTGTTCTAATGAATGAGCCATGGGTCAGTGACCTTTTAATAAATCTAAAAAGTACAAACGAAAGTTGTTTTTAATTATTCCAGAATACTTTTATAGTAGGTTTTTATGGCGCATATTATATGATATTATTATTATTACACTTTCTAAATAATATAACCAGTGTATGCGTTTTTAATATTTATAAAATTGTTTATCTTTGATTCTTTAAAAAAAAAACATATATTTTTTTGACTTAAACCATATTGGGTAAAATAAAAATATATTATCATTTATTTATTTAAAAATGGATGAGTTAGTCACTTGGATATTTTAATAAAAACCTAAAGAAAGTTTTTTTGAATATTATCTTGATAGAAAAATCATATGCGATTATGGCGAGATTTGAATCCTAAAATACAAGCACTTAACAAGGTATTAATGTAAATTAAAACGTCAATACCTACGTCGTAGTACAAATTTTTTATAAGCACGTTTTACATCTATATTATATGCTTATGATGCTTATGCATAAATATCATAGGTAAACGTATTATTAAAAAAAAAAAACCAACAAATTAATTTTTATCATTTTTCAAATCTGTTTTATCAAAAATTGCGAAAACTAAATTCCTACATGAATCGAAAGTATAAATATGACATGTATTAACATGTATATTGACGTATATTCTGCCCGTGAGTTAGAAAAATCTAAAAGTTAATCTAAAAGTTGCGTTTACAATCAACATGAACTAAATTATATAGGTGTAGACATAGTATTTTGTCCTCGTGTTCAACTTAACTATTATTTTAGATGATAAGTCTTATCTAGGCGTGGGAGGATGGGGCCATATAAGATAAAACGGCTATATCTAAACGCACATTCGCCAGTTTGGTATCGACCTCGAACGGTTTTGGTCTCCTAACTCAGTACAATGGTTTAGAGAGAAGGACTACTATAACTACAGTTAGGTTCATTATTGGCGAAAAAAAATACTTTCAAGATATAACTACAAATATCTTAAAAAATAAAAAGAAGTCCTATTTACAAAAATAAATTCTAGCGTCATCATGACATAAGTATAGCTACTATATTTCCAGGACCAACTCGCTCACTCATGATCCAGACTTTTGGTGTAACTTAATCGATGCCCAATTAATACAATTTTTTTTATATAATTTTACTTTTTACCGTGCCACAGCTTTTAATTCGAACATAAATCTCGTATGCAGTGAAATCAGCCAAACGGTGCGGAGAACACACTTGATTTTGTTTAAAAACTGGCGACCGACAACGGTTACATATACATATTTACAAGAAATTTATACGAATAAAAATTAATTTGAACTTTGGCAGGTACTTTATTTTTTTTTATCTCATTTTTAATATGAATATTAATTGATTCTTATTAATAACGAGATATGTATATGCTCCTACATTCAAAGGTTTCTGGTGGCTGTGGATGTGGGCAAAACTATCTAAAAATTAACGATATATTATTAATTATTATCCATCTAATGTTAACACAGACTAAATTTTAATAATATTCATGGTAGTTAATAATAACAGTTGACCAATATCTGAATAATGTCGACATTTCCCGATTAATTTTAACATATCACCTACCCAAAGGACTTACATATTTGTCGATAAGTCTGTCGTCTAAGTACGATAAGTACGGCCATCGACGGACATACATGATTTAAATTTGGGCCTTTTTCTGAACAAAACGATTTTACGTTTTTAGGCTTTTCTTTGGCACAATATTTAATTGGTAGTGCTGTTATTGTATAATATTCAATATTTAATTAAAAATAGTTTAACAATAAACAATTTTTATTAAAGTATAAATTATTTTAGTTATATTTAAATTTTTTTGATATAGTATCTAATTTTTTGTTTTATTATAAATCGAATTGCCTTTGGGCGTCCCAAGACTCATTCTAATGGATATATACGTAATGCGTATAATTCTTGAAAATACTAGTAATTTTATTTAAAATTCTGTTTTCTTTAGACAGTAAGATATTTTTTTGTTTCAACCTGACTCAAATTGCATTAGGTGCCCCCAAAGACTCCTTCCGATTTTTTTTTATGTATATATAGGTATTTTTTTTCTATTTATAAAACTTGTTATGCTTTGAATAGAACATTTATGACGGTCCGTTCACCGAGCACATTCTCGAACGCAAAGCGATGTAAATATGTTTCGTTTTTTTCTTCTTTTCGATCATATTATGGTGTTCTATATGCGTTGAATCTTTTCCCCATATTTATTTCGTTTTTTTGTATCGTACCCGATAAAACGATTATGTTTGCTATTGGTTGAACGCACTCCCAGAGTTTTTTTTATCCTTATAACCTTATATTATAATAGGTACTTAATTATACTTACGGATTTCACCTATGTATCATAATAGTCATTGTTGTATTTACGATGGATGTTGTACAGACATTTACAGCATCACCATGATAGTTCTTGATCAACTCTGTTCGTTTATCGTTTTCCGATATTAGCACGACCATATAGGGTGGTGTATGTTCAAAATTTACAACTCTCCAACTTGTGGTTATTATAATATATTACATTTGAATATATGGGGACCGTTGAAATAGACATATTATATTATCGTTGAGGCCATTTACGCAATGCAATCAATCGATAAAACACATAGAATAAATGAATAAACGCACATGCAAATAATTATTTATCAGTGGTAAAAACAAGGCGAATGTAAATATTAATATGAATATAAAATATATTTACAAATGTATTTTTCATTATTCCCACGTACAACTGTAGAAACGTGTTGCTGTAATAATGATTACAACTTAAAAAGTTTCCCCAACAAAAGAGCGTTTGACTATACGTAGGTATAGATGCGTATAGTAGTGTATAGTAATTCGTTAAGACGTTTATTTTTAAGCTATTCTTTGGTTTTACAAAAAACAGTTCACTACACGCAAACATATAATAACTCTTAAATCATGATTGAAAGGGTAAACCCAAACGTAGGTACAATAACAATATCATATAAATCCCGGATCCATGTATTAATGGTCGGAAAACATGACCTCATCGGTCGAAGGTGAATGTCTTTTGTACACGTCCCTTGTGTGGACTACCAATGTCCGTTACTACTACCAATGTTGTCAACTACTATTACTACTACTACTACTACTACTACTACTACTAATCTAATATTTCAGAGACTCCTCCTGCATACTACGCGTGTTTTCTACCTCGCACTCGGACATGCCCACCCCTCTGTCGGTCTACTTTTTGATATTTATCCCCACACCACGTATCTATTATGTATCGCACCGAGAGAATGTATAGCGTATAATATCGGAATGCCAATCGCGTCAAATTGATAGCGCGAAGAAACCCGTACGTATGTTATCATAATGCAATAAGGGAGTGCGTTGATGTTTTTGTCTGTAAACAAGTCTGAATATGCTTTGCATTGCAATGTATATAATACGCGGTTGGTATTTTTGTGCGGTATAAAACATCAGATTCTGAGTAATCGCATCGCCGTCGTATGTATACCGTACCGAAGTGCGCGGCAAGACAAAGGCGTAATGAATAGAGCAACTTGTTAGTGTGCTCATTAAAACATGCATATTCACTACATGTAGATATAATTATAATATAACCGTATAATGGTTCGAGCATTTATTCGGTTTTCGAACGAATCGCGAATGCGTGATGCTAAAAATATGTATTTAGCATGATTATTGTGTTCGAAAATGTTTCTCCTCCAACGAGTCCAACATAAATTATTGCATTCACAGTTTACCGTTGCACAAACTTTGTTGGAGCGACATTATCAAAACCGTAAACGCGCCCGCACAACGACGATTGTATTTTCGGTATTTTTTGGTCTTTATGAGCGTTTGAATTATATGCAAATTTATGGCTCTTTTCAGTTAAGTTTTAATACGCCGTAACACAATTATTTTTATCTGATTCTAGTATACAACGCATGTCAAATTTAATTGTTCACCGGTCCCGAAATTATACTAACCCTCCCCCTCTCTTCCTGTTTTCCGTTCATACCCATTAGTAATGCGTCATTACGTAGGTTTTTCCAAAAGATTTTTCTCAAATAAAATAATTGGTTCAATGTCAATAATGTATACAACATATGAATCGTATTCAGGTGATAATATGACTTATTGTATTGGCACAAATCGGAATTTATGCAAATAATATTATATTCTAATATACGAGTTTAAACATTGATAATTAACGGATACGTCGACAATTTTCCCAGACCGTTTTCGGTGATGTGTAAAAGTCTTTTTCGATGCTGCTTTAATATTGTTAACCAACTACCCATTTCCGAGTAAGTATATAAAATGTGCAGCACGGAAAATGTTCGGTAAGTGGTTTTAACCGTATGGTTATAGTTGTTAAACATAGTTACTATGCGACGTAGTATAAAATACAGATCGTATTACATTATATGGACGAGCGATTAATTAGGCATTTTGTAAGAATCGACTCCACGAGTAGCTCAGAAATCGGACGCGTATTGTGGATCACGGTTAATCGGCCGACCGTGTAATTTGTTTTGTTCCGTAGAATATGCAGACGCTTCGAAAAAGGATAAAAATAAACGAGCTACTGTGTATAATATTATGTTTATGTGCTTTGTGTTTCTTAATAAAACGCAATGGTGGTCGTGTGGCATGGCGGTGCAACGTCTTTCTATACAGGTCTACGCGTCTTGTTGTCGCGCGCACACCGAACAAGACCTTTTTATATTTGCACGGGCCATTGATGTGTATGGAAATATAAACGATCGATATATAATATACTATATACCGGTGTACATACGCGTTCCGCAAAACTCGGGGACAGGAATATATGAGGGTTGGAAAAAAGAAACATAAAATAAAATGAATAAAAGCCCCGTTCGACGTCCATAATGACGGTGGAAGTCTATATATTTGTATAAACGTGCGGAAAAGATAAATCGAGTTTTTACGTATACGCGTACGGAAAAGAATCGGCTCCGTAGTTGTTCCGTATTACGGTCGCTGAAGCCTCGCAGCGTACCTCGTAACAGCTAGGCTCTCGTTTATACGTGAATGTCAGCCAATGCAATAGGTGGCCAATTAGCGAGGAAGAGTAGGATAATGCGTGATGAGAATAATATATTACAAAAATATTATACATGCGCATTAGGTACAATAGTGTCCAACAGTGTTCGAAGTCGTATCGTGAAGTGATCCTTTTTCGCATCCGATATTGTTATATTGTGTCATGTCATTATGGACGGGATGTGACAAAATTAATCGTACGTGTTTTTAGGATAATTTAACATCCGAAAGCCATATAGTTATCCAACGAAAACCGTCTGTAACCATATACTAGCCAGTTGGTGACTTTTCACATTAGACGAGTACGTTAGAGAATTCGAATAACTATTACACCACTGATTATAGATGAACGTTTAGTGTTTTTTTTAAATTTAAAAGAAAAAACTTTTAAATAACTTGATTCCTGGCCGTATGTTTATGAGTAGGTATAGTACTCATTATCAATAGGGTAATCTAAATAATGTTCACTATAAAATTTTAGAAAACTCGATTTCTGAAATTTAATGTTGACATTTGATAAATATTAATTCTTGTTTTCCATAAAATTATCGTCAGTTCGAAAATGGAAGTATTTTAAATTGAACTCCCATCAAAAACGTGAACTATGTAAATACTGCAAATTGGATGGGGAAAAAAAGAAATAATATTATACTGAGCCTATTATATCATTGCTCAGGAGACGTGTCGTTGACTGGAAATTCCCCTAAAAATGTTTGTATTTCATTATGTATACAATATGAAAAACAGTAGTTACGAAACCACCAATGTAGTGTCTGCAAAAAATAAAAATAGTGTATTAATATTTGAATACCTGTAAAAATGCGTGTGCTTTCATCCACGTGTATTACCACTGGTTGTAAAATGCTCGTGTGACATCCATACGTTCATTCATGTTAAACCACGTGCACATTTTGTTTTGGATAAATTCAAGTGAATTTTTTTTTCGCAATACAACACAATCACATTTCCTTCCGCATATCCATAATTAAGAGTCTAAAAAGGAGTAAATGTGGAAAAAAAATAGCCTAATTAGAACCGTTGAATTTTTGAGATTGAAATAATTTATAGTTTATAGAGAAATAGTTCATTTTTTTTATGTTGTAGTAAGTAGAGATCCCTTAATAAAAATATTCTCCGAAATGTAACCCATAAGAGGTTTTTAAAGGGATAAAATAGAAAAAATCGTCTAGCTGGAACCATTTAATATAAAATTTCGTCGGTAATTTCATTTAATGATACAGAAAACCACTACAATACTAAATCGTATCTTGATTAATTATAACTTGCATTCATATACTACTGGTAAACTAAACCCTAGATAACGAAAGCTACTGTACCTCCATAAACATTCACGACGTGGACAGTAATTATAAAAATATCAATCATATGTATGTTTCTTGAATTTCATATTTTTCTCAAAAACTACATTTTAATTTTTTAAAACTAATAGCAATTAAGTAACCTCTCAATAATAAAATATAAATAATATTCTTGAGTAAATTACATCAATTATTTTCAAACTTTAAAGAGTGTGAAGTTAGGAATGTATTGGTTTTATCATGATGTGTGTTTTAAATTTTATTTTGTTGTATCTGTGCGCTTAATTTCGATCAGAAGAAATGTGTATAAACTAATAACTTTTCAAATATGAAATTTTGTCTAGTTAGTACTTTGGGGAGGTTATTTTTAAATTTCTTAATAGTTTTCTAAATAATTGAGAAAAGTATTTACGATATTAATTTTTTTGATAGCTATAATTTGTTGTCATAACAACTTAATAACTTGAATAACGACTTTCACTGTGAATTATTATACATTAGCAATTTATGTAATCACTTTACAACCATTAATGTACCTATGAGTTTGATCAAATATTTTAATATTCCACAAAACAAATAACAATCTCCATAAACATTATTTTAACTGATCAAAACACATGGAAATAGATACATATCAGACTACCGATGCAACCAAGCAAAACAATCTTAATAAATAGTTATATAAATGATATAAGTGTAAATGTATATTATATATTGAAATTTTCTTTTTCTTAGTACTATGTGTAATTTTTACATCAATTTATAAACTGAAGAATTGATAAAAAATTTTATACATTGACATTTGACAGCTGGTTTATAAAATTTTTGAAATATTTTAATGAAATTTGTGCGTATGTTTAAATAGGCATTTGAAATTTCCAATTAAAAGTTAAACTATCTAAATAAATCAGGTTTTTATACTATAATTTACCTTTAAAAACTTATCCATCTACCTTATTATAAATTTCTCTTATTATTAATAATTATGCTGTTTTTTCCTATTAAATTTCGACTATTGATAGACAAAACTAGTCTATATAAACTACTGAAAAAAATATTACATAACACTTTCAAACATTTTAAAGATTATTGAATGTTATTTATAATTTATTGACTAGAAAAAAATCATTGATTATTTTTATTTATTATATAATAAAAAGAAAACATTTTAGTTTTAATTTATGAGTTTTGATTACACCTTTGAATATTTTTATTCATTACAATCGGAGTAGCATTACAATTATTTTTTCATTGTAATCATTTAAATGATTATCAGATTCTTTATTACTTGTCCTAATTTTGTTAAAGTATTTTTATTTACGATGACTGACACTAGAAAATATAAGCACAAAAAAACATAACGTACCCTAATCATTTTATCTGATCACTAAAAAACCAACATTTTTAAGATACCTGGTGTGCAGAATTGTTGATCGTAGTTAGTAAAAATATTTTCATATCTTCATTATATGTATTAGTTGAAAATATTATAAAATGTTGATTTAAGATAACTGATATTGAGGGTTTAATAGAAGATGAAACGAAACGAAACTCAACATCTGATACAACAAAACGCTATATAGTCTACGTACCAAAGTACCTACCACTACCTAAGAAACCGATGAAAAATAAAGATTACCTCGAAAAAGCCAAAGAAACTGATGCCCGAAAAATAGAAAAAAAAGATACTATCAATAATAGTTTATAAATTATAACTAATAAGCAGTTATTATTTATTAATATAATATTATAAATTACCTTATGAATTTGTTATTTATTTTTCGATTGATCTGATATAAATAAAACAACTGTAAAAAATATATTACATGACAAATTAGTTGTTAATATTTAACCATATAAAAACTAATAGCTATATTAGCTTAACAAAAAATAATGTTTCCAAATGGAATTAATATATTTATTGACTGTTTATGGTTTTAAATGTTTTTGCTTAGTATCAAAAAAACCGCGTCGACATAACGACGGGACATTAGTGAGTCGTGGCACTTAGGTTTTAATGTAGTGACGGTTAATATTAATTTTCCATCCATCATGACACTGATTCCAATTAATCGGAAGAACTGCCCAAAAAAAAACACATCATTTATGTGATCGTTACTTATGACTATTATTTTTTTTTCCACGCCAAACGCCAATTTACAATTACATTTTATTTAAATTGACAGTAAATTTTGTATTATACATTTAACAATCCGATAAACTCCAGTTGCGACCCAATGGTAAAATTTTGGTGATAACTGAAAAGACGATAAATCAAAAGCACCACGTCACCGAACGACTTGGTATCGTCTCAAACCGAATTTAACCAGAGTACACCGGAACAGAACCCGTCGGATGACTGGGTAAAAATATCAAAATGTAAAAACTACGACGATGATTTCCTCTTAGTTTAAGGCGATGCACTTTTATTGTAAGTTTAACACAAAAACAGTAAAAAAGAGTTCGAGAAAACATTTACACTGATTTCACCTGCAGAGTGCACGGTTCCCGGGGTGACAGACAAATGAAAAATGAACGGTATTCGTGCATCACTTATCAATAGTCGGTATCTTGGTAGTACAGTTCGCATCGGCCCATCATAGATTCGTCTTCGCACTATAAGTACATAGACCAGAGGTTCTTAAAGTCAAATTAATCACTGACCTCTCCCCCCAATAGACCGACAGTCTTCGAGGACCCCCGATTGGGTTAGGTTGGGTTCCAGGCGTAAATTTTTTTGTTTGATAATCATTATTTTATTTTTTGGAAAACAAGCAAAAAAAAGTCTTCGAAAAAAATTTACGCATGGAACCCATCAACGCATTTATTAACGTTTATTAACAGCAGTCTATATTAGGGTCGGGTTGGGTTTGGGTTAGCTCCGCGGACCACACTTTGAGAAACTCTGGCATAGACTGTAATATCGAGTGGTCGTTATTCTGCCAACGACAACGAAACGAACATAACCATGGTTACGTGCGCATAACACGCGATGGATGCAGGAAAGTGCACTAGCTATGGATGTTATGAATTTATGCGAATTGATACTATTTTTGGAGTACCTATTTCGAACCGTTTTTTCGACCGCGTACATCGTTCTTCACGCGATTCATATGGCTCGTTTGAATAAATTATTGTACAATTTATGTGGGACTGTTGATTGTGTGAGAGTACCAATCAATTACATGCAAGAGACCGTAGCACGTATGTATTATTATGTATAATATATACACCACTTATATATCGGGTACGCCTTGACTATATTTACTAATCGTGCTACATCTGTGATGATAATGACGATCTCATATTTTAATTAAGTTTTTCGGGTTTCGGAGTATTATCCTTGAATAATAAACTACTATCATAGCCTAATTCGATTGCGAGGCATGGTATGTGTGTAGGTAATTCTGGTAAATCAATGTGTCGTACAGAGGTTTTCTCACATAACATTCGGTTAGTCTATATATTCTATAATGATAAAAATATATCAATCAATTTATGCTTAAGCCGGTAAAATATACACATTATGTTAATTTTTTCTGTTTGATGAGTGTTAATATTGTGAAAATAGCGATAAGATAATATAAGTATTATACTCGCGTTGTATGTTCTGTCGTACCAATTGTATAATGTCAAAATTTTCGAGGATTTTTTGTTAGAAATAAAATGAAAAAATTAATACAAAATGAAACGCAATAATAATGTTTGTAATACATTTATAACTAATAATATAGGATAATCAACTATTATTGTCTATATTAAATATGCATATGGTTGTTAGTTCAAAATGGTAATATATTTATTAAAATATTGATATTGGAATAATTATTTTACGAAATTTTTTTGAAAGCTAGATTAAAAAATCATGATATTTTAGGTTAATTTATAAATTAGATAAATATATGAAGTTTATAATCGTCCTAATAATAATTCAATCTGAGGTTTTTGTGATTTCCTTTCACATTTTAATCATGTGTTAAAATTACAAAATTGGGATTTTAAACGAATAGGTATAAAAAAATAAGTTATATGAAATGGTCTATGATCATTTAGATTTTTGAGTACAACATTTCAAAATACGTATACATCCATTATACCTATTACTATCCATTATTATCCATCTATTATTATCCATTATACCATGTACATAATAATATATAAGAACCACATTAATTTCATGACGTCAGCTTGATGATTGATCTATAATAGAAAAAAATTACATTTTTCTAAATAAAGTAAATTCAACTATTTTAATTGAGAATTTCATTTATGTACCAACTATACGCCTACCTGCACGTAGAATTTTAAATATTTATGCCTGAATACAGGTAGTAATATTAACAAAGCTACAGCTGGACTTAGTTTAGTTTGTGTTTCACCGTCCGCAATGTCGACGATGGTCTCTCGTTTTTACACGCAGAATGCGCGCATACGCTATGCATCGGTCCGCTTTGTGTTCCTCACCGTATATTAATTGATTGCCGCCGAAGTCACCCTACTACTAAAACCCTATAATGTAATATGCTCACGTATATAGCTCGTAGTTGTTCAACACCGATCGATAGTCTTAAAAGACGATTTAAGATTAAGTAGAGTTCTGCACAAATACATCGCCATAACCGATATATAATGATGGTTATAGTATTACGGTACGAGACCATGTATTGTTGTTTCCTATCCGTCAATTCGTTGTAATACTTAGCATTACCCGTATGGCGGATGTGTACCGGGAAATTGAAAAACAATTAATGTCGTTTTACTCGAGTTTTTCCGTGTACGCGACCGGCAGGTAACTTTCACAAAATCTACGACAGTCGTTGCTGCGGAAAAGATGACGAAACGCTACCGTTAAAAAAAAAAAAAAAAAATCATGCTCTTCACAATAATAATAATATGGTTCGACACGTTTTCGATTTGGAATTATTGATATGCGTGTATTCCCAACATGGCTAAAGGTAATGCAAATTTATCACGGTAAGCTCGATACTTATATTTTTATTGCAAAGTGTTGTAACATTTCTCGTAATCGTTTATTATATTTCTTTCTGCGACAAAACGCCTCGTGTCATTACGTTCACAGTATCCGTTTAGAAACGTGGAACGTTAAAGGGTACGTAAAAACTTTCTCGATAACCCTCTTCACTGACAGTGATGTGTAAACATATTATTATTATTATATAATACGTTTTCTTCCAGTCGACCGTAAGTTTCACAATAAAGTCTTAAAGTAAAGTTCTTAACATTAATATAAATAAATAAATAAATAAATAACAAAATCGAGAGAAATTTTTGAAATGTGAGATTTTATATGGTTTCGAATGACTCTTTTTCAACAACCCCTATATAAAAACCGGTTAAACGTACCTTTATATTGAACGCTATCAAATAACGTTAAAATATTCGGCAGTCTTAGACGATTTATTTTTTTCAGATATCTAAATATTGTAGCATTAAAATTATATTACCACGCCACCGCCATCATTCCAGTTTTATACATTTTACACCTTTTTTGCAGTAAAAATGCTTCGATTTGCTTAAACAGCAACTTTTCTGAAAGAAAAGTGAATGTAGATGGTACTTGTGTAAGTCAAAAATCCAACTTTTTTAATACTTTTTGAAAAAATCGAAAAAATTGATAAAAAATTATGAAAAACTGGGAAATTTTACGCAAAATCACGTTTTTACAAACTAATTTTTTTTTTAAAGTGCTCTAATTCAAAAACGAAAAACCCCAACAACTTGAAATTTTCACCAAATCTTTATATTGGTGTTCTCTATACATGATTAAGTTTTCAAAATATTTTGACATATTTTGACTTATTTATAAACAATTTAAATTTTCGATTTTTGTAAGTTTTTTTTTTTAAATATCTATAAAATTTTTTTGGCAGTCCGAAAAATATTGAAAATTCATAAATTTTTTTCTGTTTATACTTAAGGTTCAAAATTTTAACACTAGGTTGTCCATAAGCTTACCTTCAAAAATATATAAAAAAATTTCTACCAGACTTAAAAAAAAAAAATTATGACTGTTTTAAATTTAAATGTTTACGAAATTGCATTATAATTCAATTTAAATATAAAATACTATATTATTATAAACACATTTTAGACAAACATATTAACTCCATTCAGAACCGTTATTCGTATACAAAGATATCTATCATTGCATTCAAATTAAACAAATCCATTGTAATAATGACCTATCCTATAAACGAGGTACACTCCACCCCAACTGTACAGCAAAACGAGGCCCACCCGTTCTTTTTTTAGGTTGGCGTGACCATAATATTTCTAATTTTGTTTGATAACTCTAAAACCATTAAAATACATAGTATATAATATAATAGTAGAACATTTCGAGATACTTTATAAGATTCCCCTGTCACCTGATGTCATTCCCGTGAAATTAGCAGCCATGTAGCTCAAATTTAGTAAATAATTAGTAATCTAACTTCGTGGACATAATATAGTCACATAGACACGTCTAAGCAGATTATATACACATTTCAATCCTTATAGATTATTTAATGTTAAATTTGAACCCGAATCTTACGCAACTATATGTGAAGATTTTTAATATCATTTAAATAATATCTTTATCTCATTTAATTATCTCTAAATATTTAAACATTACATGGTTTAGAATTCCTACTATTTCCAAACAAAATAAATTATTTATTTACTTCACTACAAGCTATAAAAATATTTTCTTATACAATACCGCAATATTATATTGTAATCGAAAATTCTTTTTTTAATTAATTTTTTTTTTTTTTATAAACAAATAGGTAAAATTAGTTTTCTTCTGAATGTTACACAATCGGGGAACATTTAATATTCATTATACTAGATTTTATCTCTTACAGTCTCTTTGAAGTCCTTTATTCCATCTAACTTGAAGTGTAGTGTTTTTGTTGTTTTTATCTTTGCATTCATTCACCATCCCTTTGCATAGTATATTTTTTGTTTAGCCTTGTGAATTTAATTTCACTCATAATGATCGCGTTATAAACGAACGTTATTATGTATATGTACTCGAAGTGTATTTTATGTTGCAGGTGGTTTTTTATTTTTTATTTATTTACCTTCAACCATATTGTTATACAAATACAAATCCCAGTGGTTATTTAAATATAACTCCACCGTGTTTTATACATGTTTAATGTCAAGCAGCTTTTATCTCAGCTGGATTGTCTTAAAACATTTATGGTAGAAACTTTACAAAATATAACTCTCGGATTAATATTCTTCACTTAACGCTTAAACATTTTTTTTCTTTCGCTTTTTAACTACATTGTTTAATTTCAAATACAAATGTAATAATCATCATATTCCTTGGAAGTAAAATAGTACGTTTGTAATCGCGTGTATTCGGTATGCGACTTATTAATTATTATATTATTACATCACCAAACAAACATACCTAAATAATTTAAATGAAATCTTAAATATTTCGTGTTCATATTAAAATACAAAAACTGTAATAAGTACCGATCTTGGCGAATTTCCCTGAAATTTAATCTGCCAGTTGTATAGTTCGCGAACCTGTAATTTATTATCGGTGTCACGTAGGTGTTTCCGGACCTTCCCACATTTTTTGACCCGTCTCCCTTTATATTTTACCACCAACGCTATTATAATCATTTTAATTTTAATTTATGTGCTTATTTGTTTTTTCAAAATTTTTTTCGTTTCTGTTTGTATTATGTTTTATTCCAATATATACATTCTAATTTTCAATACCTACGTGTTACCATAAATACCAGTATTTATTATCAATGGTGTTACAAAATATTGTTAAAAAAAAAAATCCATAAACCTAAGATTTCATCATTTTTTTGTAAGGTGTTGATTTGCATAATATCATTATGTGGCGTTAATTTTCTTTTGATTCATTTATCGTTGATCAAATATGGTTGATTTTATATTTTTCTTCGTCAAAATAAAATTCAAAAACAGACATCATTGACGTTGTATTAAAACCCTTTATCGAGACAGATTTTTTATTTTATTTTTTCATTATCTATACATTTTATACTAAACTGTAGTTATCCTGAAAATAATGGCTAAAATAAAAAATATTCTTGATTATTTTTCCAAAACTTGAGTTACACTATGTTTATATGTTGTATAGGATATTTGTTTTATTTTCATAATTGTAAAGTAAAAACATCAATAACTACATGGAAATTAGAGCCCAAGTATTTGAAACCTAATTCATAAGCCCACATATCTAGATATGAGTTCTCAATGTATATATATATATATATATTAGTATGTAACAACAGTATATAAGTGTTGCAATGTGTATCTATAGTACTTTTTGATGTGACTCATTGATCTCATTGCTTAAAAATTGTACTAAAGCGACCCATTATCCCGTAATCGGATGGGTTTATGATATTGCTGAATATTATATTACACATGAAACCAAAGACCAAAATTCTTTGCTCTCGAAAAACAATTCTGAGAGAAAGTAGTCGGCTGAATCAGTTAATAAATATAGTATAATATAGTAAAGCCAAATTTCTGAATAGGGTTCGTTGAATTTGAAATTTTCAAACTTCTGTAAAATATAAAAAAATTTTTAAATTGAATTACGCGATTTCTATCAAATGATAATATAATTAGATACTCAACTCCATCAAATCCATCATACCAAGGGAAGGAGGCCTCAATAGTTTACCTACGATCCTAAGGTCACTCAAAAAATCATTACCATCCATACGGTCAAAGTCACGTCAAGTGTGATAAAGATTACGTCTCCAAGGAATATACAAAAGACCGAAATCAGCCAGACAAATGTGTACTCTGAGCGATAAAGAAGACCCACAAGGCCAACTTCAAAGGTTGCCCAGCATTTAAATTTGTGTAAAGTTCTGTGTAAGCCATCGGTTCCAAATATGTATGCATAAAATCAATTATTCATAAAATAAATCAAGCAATTGCAACAGTAAACACTCACTTTCTTATACTAAGTCCAAATCATACTACGCCTCCGTTATTACCAAGTCCAAAAGATAATCGTTCTTGTAATAACATTTATGATGACTGTATTTACGATCTTTCATCACTGTTCAAATTTCTATCCTAACTATCAACTATATCTTCCCTAATTGAGCCACTCCTTACAATTAGAACACTTTTTTACAAATAAATAAGTATTGTTATAAAATATTCTATATTAATTGTCTTACGGTTGCTTGCCAAATAATTGTTATATAGGTTATATTTAAAATTTAAATACAGTGGTCGCCGCTTATTGGACTCACGGTTAATTGACTCATTCGCCTATTAGACTCAAAACGGCTGGTCCCGATTCGCACATATACTAACACACAGCAAAAAATTCGTCTATTCGACTCACAC